>CAWUHX010000230.1:340367-606813 GCA_963922205.1 Romanomermis culicivorax | reverse complement strand
CACACTCTATCAGATTAAGCAGTGGTATCAACGCAGAGTACTCGATAGCAAAGTTTCAAAAAATCGTGAGGTTGTGGCCGTTACCGGAGATGGCACCAACGATGGACCGGCCTTGAAAAAAGCAGACGTCGGCTTCGCTATGGTACGCTCAATATGAAGTTACAGTAATCAGTAGAGCACATGCATGTTTCCTGCCTGTTACATGATTGTGTAATGAAGGGTAATTTCATTTTAGAAATATTTTCACTGAAGTTAGAGGTGTGATCGGCTGTATGATGAAAGCAAACATTCTGCTGTTTCTTGTAGAAAGATGCCTCCAGACCGATAAATTTTACTATCGTTGTATTTCAACGCTCATTAAACTTCTGTCGAAAGCGAAATTCATTTAATTTCTGATTCTCATGCAGTTCTAGTAAAGAAAACTCGTGCAAATATAAGGCATCCAGTTTCTTCCAGGCTAGTAATTATTGTGCATTATTTTCATCCCTTTTCATCTTTAGGGAATCACTGGCACTGACGTGGCCAAAGAAGCTTCAGACATCATTCTTACCGACGACAATTTTTCCAGCATAGTCCGAGCGGTCATGTGGGGTCGCAATGTTTATGATTCGATATCGAAATTTCTACAATTCCAATTGACCGTGAACGTCGTGGCTGTTATTGTGGCGTTCCTGGGCGCTTGTTTTATCGAAGACAGTCCTCTTCGAGTAAGTTAGACATTGATTTATTTGATCTGATAAAAAAGAGGTAAAATCAGGAACTCTACGTGCCGATTTTATACTACCACAGAAGAAAACTCGTCAAGAAATGTTACGATGTCAAGGGCATGCTTGAGCAAAATATCTGATAGGTTGCGATATCAGACCTGTTTTTACGTGTTGGTTCCGATGCTGAATCCATGTCCTACCCGAAAAATATTCCTTTATTTAAAATTCGGCTCCTAATCCTGAATCAGACTCTGTTTTAAGGTTTTAGGCCATCAGGCGCCGGTCGCAATAAACGAGATAATCGCAAGCTATTTTTATATGTGCAAAAATATTCGCGATAATCTCGAACTTGGGATTATCCTGTTAAATTGCAACCAGCCCCTGGTCTTTCCGAATTTCACTGCGAAAAATGCTAGATATGTCTTATTCTGGCTCCGTCTTTTGTCCATCAGACGTGAGATTTTAACAACATCCCAGAAAATTTTCTTGTACATAAAAAATTCATGCTATAGACGTCATATTTCATGACTACATTATTTGAATAACAGCAGAGCATAACGTGTTCAATAAAATTGATAGTTATTCTACTCCATAAGATCATGTAAATGCTGATCATGTAAAAATCGTTTCACTTTTCCTCCTCCAATAGTGCCTTTACTTTCTTATCTCTAATTCCCTATATTCTGTTTTTCTTAAAATTCTGCTATCAATATGATCAAGGTCGTGTCTTTCATAGCTTCAATGATCAAAGCGAAAAAGGTTTTCGGTGGTTTGGGAGGTATAACATTTTGACCGAAATATCTTCGCCTAAAATCAATTTGTTCCAAGGATTCGTTCAAACCTTAAATAGCAAACATTTGAAACGAATAAAGTGCAGTGATCTTATTAAGTCAGCATTCTAAACTAATTGAATGTATCTGCATTTTTTGGAATACTACGTCGTTGGAGAAGATGATATGGAACCACTATTTCATTGATGCTTCTTTGCTATAGTTTATTTTATTTTAAATAAGCTCTGCGATGCAAAATATTGTGGCATGTATAACTGAGAAAAAGCCAGGAAATCATGATTTCATCATGTAACATTTTTTCATACCGGAAAAGACTTCCAATACTCTGGTTACCCCACATCACCCCCGCACGTGTATCTTTCCAACTGCGCTGAGCTTTAACAGGTGAGGAAAAAATCTGAAGTTCAAAAATAAGGTTGACTTGAAACATCGCCATACAAATATGGCATTTTCATTCAACAGGCGCAACATGCATACTTTTTGTTCAATGTGACATACAATTTAATGCAGAGGTTGATGAAGAAGGACTATAATACATTAAGATTTCATTGCATAAAGCAGAGAAAGTTTGCCCATCACATTAACAGAGATAAAGTAATTATCGAGTAGTGTTTCATATGTGGGTGCCTGATACAATTTTGTTTCATGTAACATCAAACATGCATCCATTTGGAGACATAAGCTTGACGATGATATATGTGTCAAAGTAGCATGTGCATGGCTGAATCAAAAACTTTTTAAAGGCATTTTCGTATGCTTTATCCTGTTGCCCTGTTTGCGGATAGTGCGCAATGATTGTAACCAGGGCACATATCTACTCTTATGTTTACTTCTCTGCTTAGGTCAGAATACGTCAGCAATATAACTCAAGATGTTATTGGCGTGTATCCAACTGACTACTGTAGGTCACTCAAAGGAGCTTCCTATTAGCAATCAGCCAAGTACAGTGCAACAGTTCTTAAGCAGAAACGAACACAACCTTCAGTCACTAATTAGTAACTGGAATCTCTAACTCTTGCAATCAAAAAGCAATCAGGGTCTCCCCAGATACTTCCTAAAGGTTTACACAAATAAACAGAACTCACTATACCGATTTCCAGGAAGGCTGGGGCTTTCCTTGGTAATGGATCCCTCCTTAATAGGCTCCCGTCTCTGCTAAATGTGCTAGTAATAAGTAATAAAATAATGATAATAATATAAAAATATTATTCAAATATGTGTTGGGCTGTCGGTGTTCTGGTTTACTGGGTGCAACAGAACAATTATAAAACACATGGATGTGACTCGCCCACAACACAAACAATTTTCAGAATGATAAACATCCTGTTTCTTGAAAAATAGGGTGCAGCCAGGAGTCGAACCTGGGTTACCAGTAGCAAAATCGTAGCCTAGGGGAGCACCTTAATCTGGGTTCACCTCGTGGTGTGATAGTCTAGTGGTGAGGACATCAGCCCGGAATGCTGGTAACCCAGGTTCGACTCCTGGCTGCACCCTATTTTTCAAAAACTTATTTTCACTCCAAAAAATTCCATATAATTTTCAATCTTGTTTCTTGGTCGAATTGTGACTTTGTCGATTCACCAATTTTGCATAGATGTGGGATGACTGCTACCGTAAGTACATCCCCAACACTACTGAAGGTTTAACCTCGAGCTCAAAGATAATCTAGAACAAAAAAGCAAACACGTCAGTTTCAGCAGTTGCACTAACATGTCAACAATATCAAGTGTCTGCTATAATCTCGATGTCTTCAGGATTATCCCCATCTCGAGCTGTTGGGTTGCACTATTTTCTTAAATTTTTTTATTTCTAGACTGCAATTTCTGAACCTGGGCTTACACCTTAGTATTAGCTAATCTTAAGCCTGGTGTGCAAGAAAATAATCTTGACATTGTGATTAGCTGAAACTGAGGATTAGTGCTTAACACTTTGAAAATCTTATCACCTGGGTACCTAGTTTTCAGAGTATTCATCTTACCCAGGTATTTTGCATACCCAACCTGAGTACTATATCTAAGTTTAACTTTGGAGTATATAAGTGTTTTACCCATACAATATCTTGTTAGAAATTCGGGCAAACAGGTCACCCGAATACATAGGTAGCACTCAGGTTTGATTTTTGAAATTGACGGGGGTAGGTATGCCCAGGTACCCAGATACCTGGGTACTCAGTATGAAACACGGCTGAGCATACATGCACATAGGGTGTAGGGGTGGGTAAAGCCCCATACCTGAGACCCTGGCCACCCACCCTGGACCAAAAAAATCACCAAACACCCCTGTGAACTTTTTTCAATACAGCTTTTTTGATGATTTTTGTGCATGTTTTGTATGAAAAACAAGCCTTCAGGACTTTTTTTTTTGCTCACCCTCCCCCCTACCGCTTGATAGAAAGTCTAAGAGCCCTCCCCTGGAAAATTCTTGCCGTGAGTGCCTGCGGCTGAAGATCAGCAATTTAATCCAGACGTTCAGATTATTCGCCAGTTAGGTTAGTGCAACTGATGATAGGTTTTTTATAGTGCTTAATGATGCCTTTTCAATCACAGGCATAAGTTTAAAAAAACAAAATGACTATAATATGCCAGTCACTCACTATTTTTCAGTTAGAGTTAGAGGCATCTATTTGGATCACTCCGGACTCACAATGCTATATTGCTATTGGTTTAGCATTGCTCCACATTTGACTGAAGTCAACCATCAGCTTAGATTATAATTTTCATCCAGAAAAACTTTTCTGTGGTTGATATAATGTTATGGGGGGGGGGCAAAATGCACGAAGCTGCAGAATATATATTTCCACAGGCATGAAAAATTTTTTAATGAGGAAGAATAAAAATACAATATATGAAAGTTAATTGTTTCCAACTTTATCCCAAGTTCTCAAAAATCTAGTGCACTCTTTTTTCTAGCTTGGCAACTATCCAAGCAAGTATACTCTTCTTTTTCTGCCCCATCGGGGCATTTTCTAGTAAACTAGTACATATTATACTACTCGTATTTTTGACAATGAATACGAAAATCAGAATATTGGCCATTTCCCGGACCACACTACTATTTGAGATTTATGTATAACTTCCAAACATCACGAAAATATTCTGGATACATGCAATGGTAGTGGGGTTGAAAGCGTTTGACCTTATCTAGATCGATGTTTGATTCCACAGGAATTTTTTAGCCAAGTGCAGAAAATTGCGCACTAATCGATAGATTTGATGTCTGTCTAAAAACATAATTTGAAACAATTATATCTTCGTTTTTGGAGAAAATGAGATAAAGTCGCGCCTTGGAAAACAAAATAAACCGTTGGAATCGGTGAGTTGACAATAATCTGTATCATAAGCCGAAATCTTTTTTCTCAGTTTGGCAAATTTTTTCAGTTCAAACCTGTGTACTGTAATTGTAGGACATGATTTTACCAGCATATGATAACCGGGACGAGAAAATAATGGTGCTTGCCTATCCCATTCAAATAGTTACAGAAACTGTATTAACTACTGTTCAAAGTATCATTATTTATCCCCTATTCCAGGCCATTCAAATGCTCTGGGTCAATTTGATTATGGATAGTCTGGCCGCTTTAGCCTTGGCCACCGAGCTTCCCACTGACGACTTGTTGAACAGGAAGCCTTACGGCCGCAAAAAGCCCATCATTTCGAGGAATATGATGAAAAACATTCTAGGCCACGCCGTCTACCAAATGGTGATCGTTTTCTCCATTTTGTATTACGGCGACAAGGCATTCGACGTCGACTCAGGAATAGGCAAGAGGGGCCAAGCGACACAACATTTCACCATCATTTTCAACGTTTTCGTCGTTATGACACTGTTCAATATGTTCAACGCTCGAAAAATACACGGCGAGAGGAACGTTTTCTCCCGATTGCACACTAACCCCCTATTTTGCTTGATCTGGATTGTTTGCTTCATTGCTCAAGTATGATACTTTAGAATCGTGAAATTTGGAAGATAAGTTCACACGAGAAAAAGCTCGTTGATATATTTCATCTTGATTTGTTTAATACTAAAGTTGATACTGTGGATAAACAGTGTTCCCAAAAATTTAAATGCAGTTTGGAGATAATATTTTTCTCAAACCAAATTTTTCGTCGTTTGTTACATCCGCAACGAATTCGCAATTATGAACAATTGAACTTATGTAAATCAACTTCACAAAAGCCATAAAGCAGTAGAAATAACCTTACGAATAAATTTTCATAGATTTATATCATAAGGAATCAGTTAGCTTCTAATGTCATCCCAGGCTGCCCTTTTTAATTATGTTTGTATCAAATATTTAAACTCTCAAGATCAAAGGATGATTCGATTCTGCTACATTGAAAAAATATTCCTGGGGTCGGTTTCATCAGAGACAAGCTCCATCTGAGCTGCAGCTTAACTCGATATGTTTTGTCATTGTCTTAGGGCGCGGCTCAGCTGCAGCTGAACTCATTCACACAAAAATATCGAGAAAGTTAAGCTTCGATGTCTTAATTTTTTTATTCAGCCGGTTTTACTTTTTTTCATCCTTGATTCGCACTTCTCCGTAGTTTGTTGATTATGTTGTCTTGTTTATTTCTATTCCATTTTCTGAAATATATTCCTTTTCAAATTTTATACACTGTTTTTGGTGTTTTTATTCTTCTTAATCCCTTAATTGAATGATAACCAGAAATAAAGAGTAACCCGAAATTCGGATTCCAATTATTATACATGTGTCCTGATGCTCTGATTTATAAAAAAGTTTACGAATCGATCCGGTTCTTGGTTTCTCTGTCTCTATTATTTCGATATTGATAGTAGAGTGGATTCAAACTTGACTGGATTATAATTTTTAATATATTCCTTGTGATCAGAACTAAATTCAAGAGTTCCTTTGAATTCTTTTTAGTTGCTCCAAAACGGAATTTTCAATTTACTAATTTTAACACTTACCCAAGTTATTGCCTCGGTATGCATATCTGCCTCTTTTTTCAGATACTTTTAGTTCAATTCGGCGGTTTAGCTTTTTCTACGGAAAGCCTAACTTTTAACCAATGGATGTGGTGTTTATTTTTCGGATTCGGCCAATTACTTTGGAATCAAGTAATGTCGATCACAATTTTTTCTTCATCTATGAACCTTTTATTATGTTTCTCCTTCCTCCCAGATATTATGCAGTATTCCTTCGAGTAGTCTGCCAAAAAATATGGCCGTCGGAGCAGGTGATATCAAGGAAATACCTTTGGTCGGTTTTGAACCCTTCGAACCCGACCCCTTGGTCACACCTTGTATGGATCGGACTGCTAACGGGCTTTGGTCGTGGAGTGTCAACAGGGTGGCTCTTAAAGTAAGAGGTTCTCTCTGTTAACGATAATTCACAATTTGGTGACATTTTCGTAAAAATTTATTTTAAATAATTTTCATAGTATGAGATGAGCAAGTTATATTCCAAAAATAATATTGTTTGATAATCATGATTATCAAGAAAATTTCGAAATAATTTTTTTTAGTTTCTCGTTGTGCAGAATGTTTTACAATGCAGTTTTTTGGAGACTCAACTCTATAAGATACAAAATGTGAGAAGAAAGTAGTGCTATTACAGTGACTCAATTCAAGAAATTCTCACCAGATCAGGTTTAGTGTGAACTGTTTTCGCATGGAAAATTTCATTTAGATGGAGGTCGTGCGAGCATTCAAGGACTCGAACGAATCGACTCCCGTTAGATTTGTCGTCGACTCAAGCAATAAGCATAACTTGGACGCCTCCAGCAACGGCGGTTCGAGGAGTAATTCAGCCATGCAAAGACTGCACGCTTTGGCGTCACAAAGGCATTCGTCCTCAGCTCAGGTTCAAGCACCGCCCGTTGATTCGGACAGTGTTCACAGAGAATGAAGAAAATTATGCTAATGACCTAATAACGATAATAATAAGAACACTATATTATAACACGATCTCATTTAGCAGTGAAATATTTTCAATACGATGTATCGAAGTCATAATCATTGTTCATCGTCAACGAACCCTAGTTCATCTCGCCCGTATCGTATACTCACTGTAACGGCTACTTACCGTGTGCAGATATTATGCAATCTGTATTTAAATGTTTTAACGTTTTTATCTGTAGATACTGTAGTACGTCATTTTTTAAGTAAAGCGTGCAAAAATGCACGGTGCATCAAAAGTATACTTCTTTCAATATACTTCTTGTCAGTCGTCGGTTTCATCAAAGTGACTTAAGCTCCAGCTGAGCTGCAGCTTAACTTTATATCTTATACTATTGTCGTTAAGCTGCGGCTCAGCTGTTGCTTAACTCGTACACAAAACATGTCGAGAAAGTTAAGCTACAGCTGAGCTGCACCTTAATGACAATGCTATAACATATAGAGTTAAGCTACAGCTTAAGCTGCAGCTTAACTTTCTCGATATGTTTTGTGTAGGAGTTAAACTGCAGCTGAGCTGCACCTTAACTTTTCGTGTGAAGAAAATGTTTCCACGGCGCATTGCCCGGATTTTATCCGGAAACTTTTCGTGCGATAATCGATTTTTTTCACAGTCATTAGTAGTGGTTTATCGACTAGAAAAACTTTCGCTATGTTGGAACTTTGCCAGAAACTGCGTAGGCAGTTTTGGAAGTTTGTCAAACTATTATTTATGTTTATGTCAAAATGGAACAAACAACGAACGAACTAACGAAGTGCCAAAAGGCTCATACCCGAGTTGCCAGTACCGACGAAGTTCCAACAAAAGACGAATTTTTTTCTAATCGATTAAAAAAATCGATAATCGAACGAAAAGTTTTCGGGTAAAGTCCGCGCAATGCACCATGGAGGCATTTCTTTATACGAAAAGTTAAGCTGCAGCTTAACTCGTACACAAAACATATCGAGAATGTTAAGCTGCAGCTTAAGCTGTAACTTAACTCTATATGTTGTAGCATTGCCGTTAAGGTGCAGCTCAGCTGCAGCTCAGCTGTAGCTTAACTTTCTTGACATGTTTTGTGTATGAGTTAAGCTACAGCTGAGCTGCAGCTTAACGACAATGGTATAACATATGGAGTTAAGCTGCAGCTAAGCTGGAGCTTAAGTCGCGTTGATGAAACCAGCCCCACAATCGATTTGTGCATGCATAAAAGTAAAGCGGTCGATTTGTTCAAAAATTTTCCCTGGGAAACGTAAGTAGTAAGGAGGGGGTTGTGTTTCGCAACTTGGTGGTATGCCACACACAAAACATAGGCAAATTTTTCTTACCTGGCAGGGTGTCAAAAGCTCTGGGGCGTAAGCCGGGGGTCTGCCTTTGGCTACCCCCGTTTACTGTTGAAATGCCCAGTGGCTCCACCAAACATGCCCTGACTTCCTCATACATCAACTACCCTATTTATTTGAATAAATGCCGCCCTTAAATAAACGCCGCCCTCCAATAAATGCCGCACTTTTGTTCGAAAAAAGGAATAAACACCGCTCTTAAATAAACGCCGCGTCGTTTATTCAAGGATTATTAGTAAAATAAATGCTGCCACATTTATTCCAGGATTTACTATCCTTAGTTTAAAGTGAAAAAATAAGTAACAGTTTGCAGTAGGTTGTATTTTGCATGAATCATTCATTTTGTTATTGTTTTGTATCCTGTCATTGTCGAAATAAAATTTTGCATTTTCATGGATAGAATGGAAAATTCTATTCGTGTGAAAAGGAAAAATACAGTCATGATTATAAAATATCCGCGACTAATGAAGCTGCAAAAAACGTATATATTTTTTGGGCGAGTTAGAATAAGTTCAGATGACGAAATTGTAACAGTTGAAATTCCCTAATTTATACCATTATCAGCTGCTTTTATAAAAAATTTTAATAAGTAATACATATGCATTTATTGTTGGAAAAGTAAAAATTTCATTAGAATTTGTGGTGTTAAACTCAAACATTAAATAAACACCGCCCTTGAATAAATGCCGCCCTTGAATAAATGCCCCACCAAATGTACCATAGAAAAAATAAACGCCGCGGCGTTTATTCAAATAAATACGGTATTTATAAACAAGGGACACACTGTTATGCAGTAAAAAAACACACGCCAGTGATTTTTCCAAAATTTGCACTGAATTTTTCAATTTTTGTCCCGATTTCGATTTTTTCAATTCATGTTCCAATTTTTTAAAAAATGGCACCGATTTTTTCAAAACTTGCACTGAATCACTTGTTTATGTCTTGGGTTTTTCTGAAATGTAGTTTCAAGATTGTTTTTCCAAATTAAAATTCTACAGGTTGATTGAGATCATTTTTTATTTCTACTTTTATTACATTGAAGGACTTTTTCAATACTGGCACATAATCAGGGCTGATATAAATCCTACTGACAATTTTCATATACTCACCCTCAAAATTGACTACTTGCAGCAGGGGTGATAATGTATTACCTACTATCTGGGGTTGTAGGATATTACAGTATATGTAAAAATAATAATCCACCATACATACCAGGTGGATGTTTAGCAATGAGTTTTGTGGTTTCTTGTGAATAGTCCAGTCTTCTAATATCAACATTTGTAAAACCAAGCATGTACTGAATATGTGTAGATAGTTTAATATACCTTACCTTGGAATCAACCTTGATTTGGCATGCCTTCTTGTGTGCATTATAGCTTATATGTATAAACTTAGAGTACTCTATCAAATGCTTCAATAAGCTCCAATATTTTTTCATATCGTGTGAGAGAGGTATTTTTACTATTGTCTTTTCTTCAGTTCAGTATCATAGAACTGCATTGTATTCTCTTGTGCAAAGACATTGTTCCATGTATTAGCATATATTACTTCAGCTAAAGCAACTTCTCATTCTCCCACAAGATTTATGGTTATGGGGAGATTGGTTTCAATAACTGATGCAGTATTTCCCTCTTTGAATTACTAGGCAAAGTTAAAAATAATTGTTTATCCATTATTGTAATTTTCACTGAACATTTGGCATATTTATAGATGTTTGATTTACTATAAAATCAACATTGTAAATTTTTGTTTCAACATCAAAAAGTGCATTGATGAAGCCAGTTACAAATTCATCATTTCCCATGGATTTAACAATTTCTGAAAATGGAATTCCCGTATATCTCCACAATAGAAAATAAATGCACATTTGCCCACATGTACTCGTTAAAAATCTCTGAACTTGCATGTTTTTGTAAATGGATCCAGTTGAATTTGTTTCGATATACTTTTCAATAATGGTTGGGGCATTGTGACCATAGCTATCAAAATATTCACATAAGACAGAGGCTGAAAAATATAGGGTCACCCAATGAGATCCAGGCTTATCACAAGGGTCTGAATTTATGATTATTGCAGCAGGGTAAATACTTATTTTTGGTAATAGATTCTGTGGAAATACACCAACTGCTCTCTGTTTTATTGTCTGGTCATTTTTTAGTAAGTGAAGAATTCGAATTGTGTTCATAATTATTTAAGCATCATAGTCATGAGCTGGGATGCAATATTTAGTTATAAAAACTAAATTATCAAACTCTGCATATATGATAATTTCAACACCGGACTTTGGTACATCATCTCCAAATTCAATTTCAATGCTTGTAATGCCATCACGAATCCAGTTCCAGTAGCCATTGTCATCTTCATCTGGTGTCAAGTCAAATCCAAAAAAGCTGTGGCTAGTTTTATAATCAGAAATATTTATGTTATTGCCCTTGTTTTTATGAGCTAAATCTAAAGCCTCAAATAATTGACTGTAGGCCTGAATATATCTATCATTTTAAAATTAAATTTTTAAAGGATTTGCTGGAAAAGTGGTACCTCCATAGGTGACTTTGACTCCATTAATACCAAAAGGTTTAAAATTGAATGAGGATTCGCTATAAGCCCCTCTGTGAGCTGCTGCTTTTGTACAAGAAAATACTATGCATTTAGGGAATTGGCCTGAAAATAGTGTATGATGTGGTATTGCCCGAGCTGTGGCAGATACATGCAGATTAGTCATTAGGACTCTTCTTATTGGATATTTTGCTGTGTATGCTTGCAATGTGGATTCCAATGCTAAATTGGTGCTTTCAAGCAGTTCAACTTTTCGAACATAAAATTTCATTTCTAGTGACATTTTGTTGTTTGATAGCTAATATTTGATCAGACACATCATTATTTATAGACTTTGGCCCAATTCCAAGCCCTTGTCCTGTTTGCAGTGACTCAGTGGCCTCTCTTGGTAATTTGGCTGTCTCATCTTTTGTATGATGTTTTGTTGACTCAAAAAGTGGTTTCCCCTGTGCTAAATCTGTTGCTATGTTTGCACCAGCTGTCAATACGTGCCATCCCACTTGCTTGCCATTATTCTTTATTACTGGTACAGCAATACAAAACAGTGATCTAAAGAAACTTCCTAGCCCAGCTCTCATTGGTATGAGATACTTTGGAAATCATCAATGCCATATCCTGTTTCTGCAGCTTGTGCTGCATAATACTGCAACCAAGTATTGTAGTCTTCGGGATTAATTTGTGCATTTTGATTGTGTGTGTATACACCATGCAAAATTATTTATAAACTTATTCATCCCAGTGGAATGCTATTTCATCGTCAGTGTCAAATAGTTTATGTCTATTTTTATTTCCAATCTGGTGCAAAGAAATTCCTGACTGTGACAAAGCATCTGCTAATATAGGTACACCTATTGATGGCACTCCTTTGGTTTTCCTGGAGAGGTTGTACAATAAGCTTGATATTTTGGCATCCTTAATCTCTTCTCCATTAATGTGTACTGTACCATCATGTTTAATATCAATAAATGAATTCTTTCTGATGAAACCTAGTAAAAGCTTTGTTTCTTTTACATATGTTTTTGGTATGTTTTTCAGAATATTGTCATCATCCATTGCATTTTTAACCTCAACACTCAGTTTGTATGGTTCTTGTTTCTGCTCCAACAGATTTGTATATCTTTGTAACAATTGATTGTACTTGCTCAGCTTGCGGTCTGCTGATACATGGTGATTTTTTATAACATTCTTCATTTCTTCATCTAATTTTTTCATTATGGAGTGTATTGGCTATTTTTACTGGCCAATGTCATGTGGAACCATGATTACCTTTTTTGCGTAATTCATTTTCTTGATGTGATAGTATCTGCTAGTAAAGATCCTGCAATAGAAAGTAAGGGTGTTAAGAGCAATGGTAAAAATCTACCACTTTGATTTATGATGTCTTTCTTTTTCTTTATTCTATCTCTGTTCTGTTGACCCAAATATCTGATTTGGTTTTGGTATTTTTATAACTTTTTAACTTGTTTTAGGAATATTACCATTCAGAAAATTGTGTGCACAGTCACAAAGACAAATAATTGAGTCTTTTGTAGCATTATTTATAATGGCTTCTTGCTGTTGCTTCCTTGCCTTTGCTAAAATTTGTAAGTATGGTAAGTTACGTTTTAGTCTTTCTGGTGACATTTTTTGATTTATTTTTCATTATTTTTTCAATATTTATAGACTTTGGAACGTAATATGCAGGTGCCTCATCAAGTAGATTAGTTTTGAGTCTCAATGCATCCTGTGTTCTTTGGGTTAAATCTATGAACATGTATCCATGAGGAGGTCTAGTAGCATCTGTATACGCCTCAAGGAAATACTTTTGATTTGTGGGGAATAAAAATCTGGCTAATGTCTGTGACTGTGACTGATCCCCTGGATTTTTAAATAGCACCAAGTAATCTGTGTTGATTCTAGATGTTCCCAATCCTTCAAAGAAAAAATTCTGCACAATATGAATAATACTCACACCCCAATGATGACATCCTCTAGTGAATAACTGAATTAGGTGTCTATTATTTTTCATTTTCTGCATTGAATCATCAAGGATAATAAGCTTTGCATACCCTGTATCACTTTTTATTTCATCAAAATCAGGCATTCCCTTAACAAATATTATATTCTGTACTTTGATTTGAGGATGGTCTTCTGAATAACACCACCATATTTTGTTGATTTTTGGTTGGATAATGTTAGTTTTCAAAAGTTTACAAACAAAGGCTGTTTTGCCTGCCATTGTTGGGCCAGCTATTATGCATGTGAGCAGATGTTCCATCATTTTAATTGCTCATAAAACTTCAATTCTTTCTTATTCACATCAGTATCAAATTTCTCGGGGCCAATTTTTAAAATGAACTTTATACTTATTTTTACCCATATTTATAGATTTTCCTATTCATTTGTGCAACACTGCATCAGTTTCTGCTATTTGTAGTTCTTTTCTATAGAAATGATCCAATTATTGGTTCACCAGTCACATCTTCCAGTTTGTATGTTTTTGGGCAGCCATGGGAAATCTTCTTCACCCGAAACAGTTCATCTGTGTATGTGTGCTCACTTGCTTTTGTGAAAGATTTTTTCAGAGTGGTAATCCACAATAGTTGACCAACATGTAGAGGGTAATCTTGTGTACATTTTCTTTCATGCTCCACCATATATGCTAATTAATCACCAATTTTTTCCGAATTTACCTCATTCCGTGCTATGTTATTGAGGATAGCATAGGGTGTATTATCATAACTTTCAATAGTATTCTTGTACACCTTGGTCCAGTTTTCACTTGAGTAATGTGTCATGTATGTCATTAATTTGTCTCTGAATGTTCTGTGGAAGCATTCTTCAAAGTTGGCCTTAATGTTGGTGTGGCCTCAGGTGCAGGTGTTCAGCTTCCGGCGTCGGTGCACAGGCGGTTGGACGCGGCGAAAAGTGGCGAGAAGAAAAAGATGATTTGCATAGATTTATGCTGCCACTGTTTCGCGATTTTTATGTCTTTTTGTCAGTGTTAAAAAGATTAGTTTTATGGAGCATCGCCGCCATTGCTTTTTTATAACATTTTTGTTTATTATTATTTGTTTGGCGTCGCCCATCGTCACCCAATACACTTTGGACCAGTAAGTGTATTGTTTTGTGAGCGTAGTGGAAGGAGTGTATAAGTGTAGGATTGGAGACTTGGGTAGGATCTCCTGAGGTACGTGCCAAGGTGTTCTGCCTGAGGTTTGGTGAAAGTTCTGGCAAGTATCTGGTGAAACATCTGGGAGAGTTTTTAGTTTGTTGTTGTTGTTAGCCTGTGGTCAGAACTGTTGCATCGTCTTGACCCCACAGCAGCCTAACATTCATTTCAGGACTACTAGTAAGTATATGTTTGATAGAATGAGATTTTAGAAGCTTATTTAATTGTCGTTTAAATTGATTGCCATGATCAGTTTGTATTGACTGTGGGATACTTTCTGTCAATATTTTTTCAAAAGCATTTGATGCTGTCTCAGCTCTTTTATTGGTCATAGCCTGTCCATAAGCTTTGCAAGAAAAAATATCAACAGCCCTTAGTATATACGTATTTTTAAAATTCTTGTTCTGGAACTTTCTGAGATCTAACAGATCTACATCCCACATTATATTTTGCCCAGTCACAATAACTGAACTTCTGGGGAATCTCTTTTGAATAAGTTTGTGCAGTGGATATGTAAACTGTTCAGTTAGAAAGTCCCTTACTAGCCTAGAGGGTTTCCCCAAAACTTGATACAATTTATTAATACATGTGAAGGATGCAGGACTTTTCACTGCCATCCACTGTTATTTTAATACTATCCATTTTTTTGTAAATTGTATAAAATGATTCTTATTTACAAATATGCATCATTAGTCATTGTCCGACCCACAACCACTGGGAGGTTGACACATTCATGGGTCATTTCATTTGAATATATAGTCCTTGCCTGACTCCTGACCAGCATTGGCTCCTCACCATGTATCAGGAGCCCTGCAAGTTGGTCAAACTTTAGTAATTCATGGTAATATCAGTTTACTTGCTATGCACAAATTTAAATGTCCAATGGTTCAGTGGTTATACCATCAGGCATTACTTTTCTTTTTATGTATAAGTATGGTAGACCCTGCTTTTCCTGGTAATATGTCCGAATCTTGTTGTCAGGTTGCAATTCAAAATCATTGTTTGTTCCTCCATGTCCCTCTTTGGTTTCAAAAACATTTTTATAAGTATCAAAGCTGAACTTATTCAGCTTTTTCATTAAACCTTGGCTACTGACTTTTTGCTGGCCAGTAACCTTGTCAACAGCCATGTATGTTTTGGCTGCCAAACAGCATATAGCTGTTCCTTCATATTCCACTTTCAACAGACCAGGTGTTCTTTTGGTCCCTTCTGATATAACAAACCAGTTTGGACAAATTCTCTCAAATTCATCCCTGAGTTCTGGTTTTACCAGTTCAATAAGACTAGTTGCTGACAGAGCCAAATATATACTGTCAGTGTCTGTTTGCATGCATTGATAATCAGCTGGATCAATATACTTTTGTAGGACATCAGAAAAAGTTCCAGCATTCTAGTTTTTGTCCAGTTACAGACAGACCAAAAACCATTGGCAAGTCCATTTTAATCTCCTTTTTTATCATGTGCACTTCATTGTAGTTATGAGCAATATACTTTACTTTTCTAATAAAAGGACTAATGCTAGCTTCAGCAGCTTTCTCATAATCTGCATAAAACACATCAACATGTTGTTCTTTATTTGTCAGTGTTTTTCCATACCCAGTGTTGCCCAAAAGTTTGAAAGTGTCAGCTACCATTGAAAGTTCAGGCTGATCATCCCCATCTCTCCTATGTTTTATTACTTTGTCCTTGAATGATTCAAAGGGTTAAGATTTGTCATACCGTACTACTTCATGGGCTTTTTCCAGTACAAGACCATGATAATCAAAAATCTTATCATTTCTGTGGACAAAAATATCTCTCTCCGAAAATAACTACTAATTAAGCACTTTCTTGGTTGCTTCAGTTGATCTGTTTTTTAGCATATTCTCTCATAAAGTTTCCAATATCATTCCGAGAAATTTCAGCATGCTTAATAATGGGAGGAAAGTCAGCATATTTTTCTTTCAGGCAATCTGGGGTATAAATGTCAACCTTGGCAAACTAAAAAATGGAACCATCCAAAATGGAATTGACCATATCCTATTTTTAACCCAATTTTTGTACTGAAATTTTCTAGGTTGATTGACTTTTGTTATGTAGACTTCCCTGCAGGAATGCCACTCACATTCCCAAATTGTAACTAGGTTATAGCCTATAGCTTTAATATCATTTTCCTTTTCAAGATGTTTCTGATTGTTCACATCAGGATCTTGTTTTCTATTGAGTGACCCATGAAGCCAGGTGAGTGAATGCCAAAAACAGCCATAAAATTTGTAGACTGTTTTGCTTTCATGGCAATACCCATCCACAAACCAACTTCTTTTACCCAATCCTTTTTTATCCATTTTTCCTTGATGTTGTATAAAAAATCCAGATTTCCAAGCTTCATATTCCAGCCATTCAACAGCTATTGGCTTGGGAGAACTTTTTCTTTGAAATTTTTCTTTTTCTTTCAAGACCCAGTGATCAAAATATACTGTGGGGGTATGATTGAGCCCAAAGGTACAATGCATTAAAGTCAAGTCCAATAACAGCCTTAACTTTTTTTCAGGGGGTTATTTCTTATACATGTTTCATCTTTTATGTCTAATTTGTTCATAACCACAGAAAGGCCCCCAGTTATGCTCAACCTCAGATCATAGTACGGTTTGTAGCCATATGCCCCAATGTCAATTGCGCTTTCCCATTTGCGCCCTAGCCAATTTGCCCCAATTTTCAAGTGCACCATTTTTATATACACCCTATGCATTTGCACCATGTGTATAATGCGCCAACTGCAATTACGTTTTTTGCAAATGCACCTTGGTGTTTTCATTCATCATAGAAAGGGCAATGAATAAACTGGTAATAAAAAAAGTGACAAAGATGACTATTGTCTCCAGAAATTGTTTACAAAGCATTTTTTGTACAGAATTTTTCCAATCCAAAATTTTTGCAGTATGTTTATTTTTTTCAGACTTATGTAGTTAATCTGTATCAGAGTTTATCTACTGTAAATGATTCTATGATCTGATCATGATTCTATGATCACATAATCCTGTGACTAGCACCTTCATAATTCGAATTTGTTCAGAAGCAGCAAAAGTAAACATTTGCTCCAGATCTTACCACTTGAGTTCGAAAGTCAAAATAGCAAGACATATATGTATAGTTACAGTCTTCAATACGCCAAAGGATCAGCCAAACTATTAGCTATGCCGGTCATAAAATCAATAGCACTAATTTCACCCTGATCAAACTGCAGCTTGAGTGTAAAAAATTCTAGAGTTCCAAATGTGACATAATTGCACTTTGGTAATTTTCAACTCTGACTATGTGACTATCTGTGTGGTCCTGTATGACTGTATAATAATTTACAATGTTGTTTTTGCCTAGCTTGTGTGGTCTTCAAGAATAACTAAATTTTTCATTTGATACTATGTTTTCAGTGTCCAATTAGAATTATGGCCGAAATGAACAATGCACATTTGCAAATGGTGCATTTAACACACGTCGCATTTGCTAAAAGCGGATATGACAATGGTGCATATGACATATGGCACATTTGGATCGGTGCAATTGGTAAAAGTGCATATGAAAAAAGCGCAATTGGCTACACCCCCATAGTACAGATCTTTTGTCTGATCTGTAAACAAAGTAAACCTTGTATGGGGTGTACTCTTGAATAAGTACCATTCTGTAGCCCCAGGCAAAGACATTGCTTCCCTGAATATATCAATTCCAAAGTGCATCTATTAAAGCTGGGCCATATTTTGGGCTATATTTTGGGCTGCCTCAAGAAAAGGTACAACATCTCTTTTGTTGTAAAAGGTCAAATATTCCATCAGATTTTTTATTTTGAACTGATTCCAGAACTTTAGGCATTGCTCGTATTCTACACTAGAAACAGTCTGATTTTTCAATTTACTATAAAATTTTTCTATTGCTGGAAGTTTCGTTTCAAAAAGTTTATCAAATGAATCTAGGTAAGGAAAATTTGCCTTGGTAAGTAGTACCCCATAAGCCTTCATGAACCCACCCAAACTAAATACAGGAGCAAGGTAATGTGTAACATTCAAGAATTTCAGTGTATCAGTTGTTAAACAAAGGTAAGAACCAGCTCTTAAAATTGCATTGGGCCATGTCCTGTTGGGGTCGTTTCTGACCTGTTCAACAAGGGCTGGAAACAAGTTCTGTTTTATTAGATTTATGTCATACTTTCCTGAATTAAACCCAAGACAAGTCAATTGACAGCAAAATTTATTTACTAATCCCCTGACTTTCACCAAACAGTTATAATAACCCTTTTCTCGACAGGTTGGTTTCTCCATCATGTCGAAGTATTCTTTAGTCTCAGAAATTTTCAAGTCCAAAATATGGAACAAATTTTTGATGCTGATTCAGTGGAAGTTCAGCTTGTTTTTTAGCTATGTCTTCTAAATGTAAAATAACAGTTTGCATCAAACAATCAGGATCACAATTCACAAACCAAGTTGTTTCAAAACCAGGTACTTGTGTCTGGATGGCACACAACATTGGTTGATGTTCAGTGAAAAGTGTCAGTTTTTCTGAAACTTTATTTTCCTTCTTTAGTAGCAATGATTCAAAATTATACACTGCCAAAAAGAGACAAAATTGTTCTTTTTTAGGTATATTTATATCAAAATCCTCCAGTTATTCAAAAATCGATTTTTCAACATGAAAAATGCCACCAGGAAACTTATGCTTTGTCTGGCATTGACTGCAATGTTCTTTGACATGCTTATTGAGTTTATATTGACTGTTGAAAAGTCTTGTAAAAGATTGGCAGGAAAACCACCTTGCATAGTGATCAATGTAGCTATAGTGGGCCTGACCTATCCCTGTAATACTCATATCCAAGTTCATAAGGTTGGAATATGTGCCAATTGTTCTTTTCCAATAAGTGGCATTTCCTGAATCAGTATGAAATATTTGAATGTCAACATGGAACAAGTGTTCCAGAAGCTCATGATCAGTAAAAGGAACTCTAGGAAAAGTGTCAACAACTACTTGAATTTTTTTTCTGTTTTACAATAAGTATCAAAACAACTTAAAATATATTGTTTATTTTCGAAATTTCCAGTCAAGCACTGTGATAAACATCTGAAGAAACACAAATTGTCTTGGAATTTATGATTGTTTTTGTCATAAGTCGTACCCATTACATTTTTAGAATGATAGAACAGTTCAAGCAATAGGAAGTTTTTGCATCACACAGTGATTTTTTTTTGTGCGGTCACATAAAACTCCATGTTAGTTACAGCAGCTAGAGCCCATTTTGTATCAGGCCTTGAAAATTTTTGCTCTAAATCAATAGACTAAAGTTTTTAGGCCAGACTTTTTACATCATCCCCATTTTTCACAAGTTCAGGGTGATCAAATAGAGCAAAATTATTTTAGCAGGCATACCAATATTTGTTTGCTCCTGTTTCTCGGTTTTTCATAATGCCTCCTATAGCTGCATCTATTGTAAAACATTCTTGTTCAGAATGAAAATTTTAGGAAGCATAGCCAAGTAATTTCCATTTGTTGAAGCCCATCTAAAATTATAAGCATGATTAAGCAAATCAGTCACATTTTTTGATGTTCTAATCAGTCTCCAATAAGTCTTCACTGAATCATGAAAATCTTCAGGGTTCTTTGTTAAATCTGCAGGGATAATATCATCCTCTTCAATATAAACCTTGTTCTCCTCTGGTCTAATCAAAAATTTCTAGTTTTGGTCCATCTTCAGGTTTGACTTCAAAACAACGATCTGAGTGGTTCTTGGAAATAACATCTTTTGAAGTGTCCAAGTAAGTTATACAGTAGGGACAAGCGGTTTCATTTGGATGCTCAATTTCAAAGTGGTTGACCAGCTTACGAGGCAATGCAAATAGCAAATTGCATGCTGGACAAAGATATCTAAGACCCACATGGACAGCATTATAATGCTCAGCCAATCGAATTGGTCTTGAAAAGGTTTTTTGGCAAGTAGTACAAATATTTTTAGTAGACATTTAGGCCCGTATTCACAATTGCGTGTTAAGTTAACACCATGTTAGGACTTAACACCATGTTGGCTAACACGGCAATTGAGCTAACACCGTGTCAAGTATCACCTCGTATTCACAATAGCGTGTCAAGTCCGTGTTAGCCAACACCGTGTTACTTTCGTTATCACTGTGTTACTTTTATAACAGGGTGGCAGAATAAGCTCAAGCATGTTTTTCAATATGAAAAAGGATATAACAGGAAAAAATAACATTGTGATCAATGTCAACAAGGTTTTTCAACAATGCCAGCGTTTTTCAGTATGTAATATTTTAGTTTGAACAGTCATTTGATGAGCAGTTAATTTTCATGAATAAAACTTATGATTTTGTATTAACCTGAAGTGCTAAAGGAATCGTGTGATTTCGACCAGAAGTTTCTAATTGATCCTCCAGAAGTGTAATCAAGTCTTGGGAACCATTTTTCGGCAATTTGTATCTTGATTTAAAGGTAACGTCATCATAGCCCTCAAATGGATTGGCACTATCCCGATAGTGACGAATATGATGTACTATTTCTTCACTTTCATCAAGATGATCCAATAGGTCAATAATATCCATGACAATTGAAAAAATTAACAAACAGACTACTGCTAACAAACCCCTAAAACTGGTAGGGGGCAGGTTTAGAACGCCGTGTTAACTTTTCTATTTTTCGACCCTAACACGCAATTGTGAATACGGGGATAAAACTTAACACTGTGTTACCACTGTGTTAGCCAAAATTTAACACCATGTCAGGGTTGAAACAATATCGAGTGATAAACGACGACTACACTTGCATGAAAAGATGTGTTTTATTAAAAGACATGCGTTTTCCGCCTATCCTAGAAAAAGACATGCTTTTTTAAAAGACATGCGTTTTTTAAAATATAAATAAAAAGGACTGAAATTTTGAAAAACCATAGGGTAGCCAAAAAATAAGATGGTGCGAGTTTTGAAAAAATCGGAACAAAAATTGAAAAATTCAGTGCAATTTTTGAAAAAATCGGTACATGAATTGAAAAAATCAGTGCAACTTTCATGTGTTAAAGTATAGGAAATCTGGAAAAATTGGGACAAAAGTTAAAAAAATTGAGACAAGAATTGAAGAATTCAGTGTAAATTTTGAAAAAATCACTGGCATGTGTTTTTACTGCATAATAACGTGTCCCTTGTTTATAAATAGTTCATGTATAAGAGTAGTAAGGCCGGCCCGTATAAGTTGTACGCTTAAGGATACCCTATCTTTTGTGTACGACCTATAATTTGTCATTTTTGGCCGATTTATAGCTCGTACAGTAAACATATACGATCGGCTTTTGGCGGATTTACAGGTCGTACAGTAAACATATACGGTCAATTTCTTCCTCGATTTATAGCTCGTACAGTAAACATATACGGTCGATTTATAGGTCGTACGGTTAAGAATGCATGTTCTTGAGTTACTGTAATAGTAGAATTACGGTAATTTTTCGATTATGGTAATAAATGTGTTACTGTGGGTGGAAAAGGAAAATCAATGATGAACGCAAAAAGGAAAACTAAAATGAACAAAAAATGGAAAAGAAATAAAGAGAGATTGTGTGTAAAAACGGCTTCCCCTCTGGGAAGAGGAAGCCCTTCAAAAATTTGCACCCCGGACTCCCTTTGTCAAAAGGGTGCCACCTGCAGGTGTAAATATATTTCGGAGGTCCCATTTTCTGAATGATCGTTCGAGTCAACAAATGTCAGAACGGTCAATCTGGTCAGTAATGGTCTGTTTACTGAGTAAATTCTCGAGAGAGTCAACACGTGATGAAACATTATCCTTACGGGTGCATGCGTATAAAGTTTGATGTTCTGCCAAAAATGACCAAGAAGGTCTTTTATAAAAATGACCAGAGCGAGCTGGCCATAAAAAACATGTAGACAAATAAGGTCTCTTATAGAAAAGGACAATAATGAGCTGGTCGTAAAAAGCATGTAGAAAATTTGGAGAGTTGACGTATGGTAAAGGATACAAATTCGGGAATTATCATAATAGTAGAATTACGGTAAATTTTTCTATTATGGTAATAGAGGAATTAGGGTAATAGATGTGTTACTGTAGATGAAAAAGGAAAATTGATGATGAACTGAAAATGGAAAAAGGAAAACTAAAATGAACAAAAAATGAAAAGAAATAAAAAGAGATCGTGTGTAAAAACAGCTTCCCTTCTGGGAAGAGGAAGCCCTCAAAAATTTGCACCCTGGACCCCCTTTGTCAAAAGGGTGCCACCTGCAGGTGTAAATATATTTTGGAGGTCCCATTTTCTGAACGATCGTTCAAGTCAACAAATGTCAGAACAGTCAATCTGGTCAGTAATGGTCTGTTTAATCAGTAAATTCTCGAGAGAGTCAATACAGGATGAAACATTATCCTTACGGGTACATGCATATAAAGTTTGATTGACTGCCAAAAATGACCAAGAAGGTCTTTTATAAAAATGACCAGAGCGAGCTGGCCATAAAAAGCATGTAGACAAATAAGGTCTTTTATAGAAAATGACCATAATGAGCTGGTCGTAAAAAGCGTGTAGAAAAAAGAAAAAATCTTTACATATCAAAAAGAAAAATTTTTAATTTAATGCAACATTCTACTTTATTATAAAACTTTTGAAACACTACTATATTTTTGTTTATCGCCAAAATACTGTAGTCTAAATACAAAAACAATGATAGAGTGAACAAAAAATGGAAAACAAAAAAGAAAGAAAACATTTATAAAATTGACCCCCTCCACCCATGGAGGAGGTCGTTCAAAAAAAGCGCCCTCGGGCTCCAAAATAAGAGGTGCACCATCTGCAGGTTGACAGAATAGCTAATCGGAAGCCCTGCATACTGAATGATCATCCAAATTAGAAGGGTCTTTTAGATCAGAATGCTCAATTCCACATATAAAAACTCTAAGAGCCTATAAAACTTGAAACATTATTCCTAGGGGTTTATACTTATAAGGTCGTAAATGACCAAATTCTTTTATAGAAAAATGGGCATAAAACGCGTGTAGAAAAGTGAACACTTGAGATGAAAAATATTCTAAATGTAAAAAAGTAATTGATACCACAAAAATATTTGAAGAAGAAAAGAAAAGAAAAGAAAAGAAAAAGAAAAAGAAAAAAGAAAAGAACTAAATCATCAATACATGAACGTTATTCTACGTATAGAAAATTAATACATTATATTGGATGATTTATGTAGGTAGATGCCGTTTTGTATACAGAGGGTTTCCCAGAGCAAACATAGAAAGGTTAGACAGCTGAAACCATTTAGATCGTAAAACCAACTAGAAATGCTAGAAAAGGTCAAAGGTTCTATAAAATATGGTAGCGAGAGACGCTTTACCAAAATAATTAAGGTGGTGATTATTGTTATTTTGATAGTTTTCTAGAATAACTTAGAGCCTAAAGCCTTTAAAGAGACGCAATACCGAAACAATTAAGGTGGTGATTATTGTTATTCTGATAGTTTTCTAGAATAACCTAGAGCCGAGAACCTTCAGAGAAAAACCGAAAAGATTCAACCAAAAAGCAGAAAAAACTGGAAAAGGTTTAATGAGGGTAAAGGTATAAATAGAAAAAATAGAAGAAGAAGAACCATTCTTATTTTTGTACTTGCGCTCGACACCTGAGACTACCAATGGAGGCCCTATTCATTACGTCTATTTCAGCGTTAAGAGCCGCCTACATGGCATACGGTACGATGATTTTACAAATATTTTGATTTAAAAATTAATATGGAGGCTTTTTTATAATATTATTAATTTAGAGCCGTTTATAATGACGGCCAACATTGAGGCGTGGGCGTCCGTCTTTTGGGAGGAGGCGTCAACGGACTTCAAGAGCTGGTGGAAAAGCCAGCGAGGGGTTGAATATCCAGCTAGACAGAAACCCTTTTGGGGTTTTATGAAATGTCTACGCCGGATGTTCGAAAACCCTTCGCTGGACGATGGCCACCTAGCCTCGCACCTGTGGAATATCCTCCCCCCGGGTGCGAGGGCTGAATGGGGAAACGCCGACGATCGCTATGTCGATGAGAGGATAGGACTGGCGCTACCGCGTTTCTAGTAAGTTACGATGTTATAGTTAAAACAGGTCGTAGATATATAAATTTTATAAGCTAGCTGAGCTGTCTAAAACTTACCAGAGAACATTTCTAGAATATTCTAGAAGTTTTCAAATATTTACACAATTTTGTACGATAAAATTTTATGATAAATAAAGACTATTGATAGATCTTGTATCTACTACTTAACAGTTAAATGATATATTAGAGTAAAAATTTTTGTTTAACTAAAATAGTTATTAAAATTTGTAAAAATTTTAGTGGATACGCGTGAAACCTCTAGCGAGGGCTGCGACGGCGGCGGCGGAGGCGAAGGTGGATGTATATATGTGTATTTTATTTTGTTTTTAAATTTTGTATATATGTATAATTTATTCTATTTTGTTTTAAATTTTGTATATATATTTTGTTTCAAATAAATTAAATTGAATTAAAATTAATAAAATTTTTTATTTATTGCGTTTAATAGTAGAGGTAATTTCTTTAGAGTTCTACTATGAGTGTATGTGTGTGTGTGTGTGTATGTGTGTATGTGTGTGTCAACTTCTGTAATATAAAAAAGGGTTTACTGTAGTCAGATAATTAGAGATGTACGAGTAAACGATATGTAGAGAATATGCACAAACAGATCTTAGGGTAAAAAGAACGTACAAGATAATTGCATAGTACTGTAGAATTAAAGGAGAAAATAAAGGAAAGAAGGAGTAATAAAAGGAAGTTCATTTATAATTAGGAATAAATTAAAAGAATATTTCTAACCAATAGCTAAAGAGAAGGGTTGTATAAACAACAACAACAACTGTAAGTGATTTTTATTATTATAAAAAATGAGATAAAATGTACATATAAATATAATGTATTTAAATACTATAATCCGTAAAGGTTTCACGATTTTTATCAATCATTACGAGACAGTCAAATTCTGCATATATAAGTGCTTCAATACGGCCATCTGGTATATCCTCGCCAAAATTCATCTGTAAACTAGTGGTTCCTTCATGTACGAGATCCCAAAAATTACCATCCATACCCCAAGGAGTCAAATCAAAAACAAAAACTGTGTTATGCGTTGTAAAAGAATTTCGAGTAATTTCATTACCCTTGTTATCTGTACCAATTCCTACACTTTCAAATAATTGTACAAAAGTGTGCAAATATTTGTTTTCTTTAAAATTTAGCATATATGGGTTGTAGGTAGTGTTGTAGTGCCACTTGTTATTTTAATTTCGTTTAATCCGAAATGCTTAAAATTGAAGGGGCTTTGATAATAATCACCCCTAGCAGCTGAACCATCAATGAGCGCCACAAGGAGACGAGGAGGTAAAGGACCTGTGAACAATGAGTTCAGAGGAGCTGAGCAACAACTAGTTGTTATGTATAGACTTGTAACATGACATCGACGAATAGGGTATTTTGCAGCTGTATTTTGTAACATAGATTCAATAGCTAGATTGATATTATCCCCAACCTCAACTTTTTTAATAAATAAAGACATGCTTTTAACCTCGATTTTATAAGCTTCCTTGTCAGTAGATATAAATTTTTGCAAGCAAAAATCATCTCTATGTCTGTATAAATCAATTTTCAAAGAACATTGATTCAATAGGAAATGTTCTTGCATAAATAGATCAGCATGTATAGGAGCTGTTAATTCAACAACTGCACTGTTTTTGAACATCTGAACTCTTTCCAAAGCACCCTTGTTTTTCTTTATATCAAGAACATCGCCATTTTCAAAAGCATAACCAGCAGCTGCAACATGTGTCGACTTAGCATCACCACCATAGTTCAATTCCGTTTCCAAATAAGATCTTAAGCGTATCTATCCCCACTGAAATGTTAAAATGTTAAAATTAAAAAAGGTAAACATACATTTAATTATAAAACTTACCTGTCAGATATTAATTTTCCATTTAAGTACATCTTGATCTGTTTAAAAAATGTTTTGCCGATCAAATTAATTGGCGCCACAACGTTACCACTGATATTGTTGTTGGCGTCTCCTGTTAAAGTGCAAGCAGCGCCATTAGCTTTCGTAATTCGAATAGTGAAATATATAAAATTTTTGATAAGTCCAACATATATGAATCAGGTGAAATAACAAACTCGTAAGGTCCTTCATTAGTACAAGGATTTTGTAACTGAATTTCAGACCAAAAACTTCTAGGAATAGCAACTTGTGTTGGAGGTACGGTAAATAAATCTAACTCCGTTTTACTACTAGGAGACGATGCAGCATCAATAAATTTACTCATTTTGAATAGATATCCTTGAAACTGACTACTCTACGTGGAGTCTTTTTTAAGAATGAGGAACCTCGTTTCAGGTGTTTACGTTTATGTTGTTTTTGATGTTGATGTTGTTGATGCTGGCCATCATTTAACTTTTTATTGCTTTTTATATGTATCGTAGAATTTATATGTTTACGCTTCCCTAAACCTTTTCCTTTATGAATGCGCTCGCCCGTTTTGTGTAATAAGCTACCAGCTGCGTTTCGTCCATGCTCAGCATTACTTTGTTTAAAAGAACGACCTTCTACAACATTGCCTGCAATTTTGGAACCTGCAGCAAGTGCATGCTTTCCTGCAGATTTTAACAAAGGCATAGCTAGACACCACAAACTCTTAAAAAAATTACCAGTATTGAAAAATTATATGCTGAAGCTAGAAAACACCGTAATATTTTTACAGTGTTTTCTAGCTTCAGCATATAATTTTTCAATACTAGAAAAAGCTGTAGGATTTCCGTGTAAATTTTTGTATAAATTCGAAAGTAAGGTGTTCATCGCTCTAGTACAAAGGAGTATACCGTCTAAGTGCTCTAGCTTTGCGTCATATCTTCTTTTCTGTCGAGTTTCCTTTATTAAAGAATGAATCGTCTTTGATATCTTCCTCGGCACCACTTGAAAATAAATCAACACCTTTCACAAGTGGTTTATTCAACCGTTTGACACTACTAACTGTCTGATCATCTGATTCTTCCAGAGGTGTATGGTAGGAGAGTTTCCGAGGTAAAGTGAATAACATTTTAGGTAATGGGTTTCCTATAGCCTCTAATGGTACATTATATTTTTTCAAAGCGTTAACAAACTCATCTACTCCAAGCGTTTGCGTAATTTTGGAATGTTTACGAGACAAATCATGTAATAAATCAATAATATGTGATCCTTCAATTAATTTTCCATCAATTAATACTTCACCTTGCTTATTAACTTTTATACTAGGGTTACATCGCACATGTTCCAATAATAAGGATGCTGAGCGTTTAAACTGTTTAGGAATACCACTAAGTAACTTTTCATCGTTCAGCCAATTTTTTTCTTTTTGTTTCAAATGGTCACTATCATTCTCATCTTCTTTGTTATCAATAACTTTTTGTTTTAAAATCACTATAGAAGGTTGAGCCTTTTCATGTTCAAAAGATAAATATTGTGAAAATAGTTGCGAGTACATTTTGTATTGTTCTTCGGGCATTAACGTATTATCTTTCAAAATGTGCTCTAGCTTGTTACGATACATGTCAACTTGCTTAGCTATACCTGTCTTTTCGTTTGAACTCGTCGTCATCGAAGAAGAAGCCTGAGAGTTATTCAACTTATTCAGAACCTCCTGAGGTATAAGAGCAAATTTACTAGCAAATTTCATTCTATAATAATTTCTCTGTAACAAAACTTGCTAATGTAGATAATAAAACGGGTAGTACTAGAGGTAAAAATGCTCCACCACTTTGAACATTTCTTACACGTTTATTATGTAAATCTTTTTTCTTGTTTTTTTCGTGTCTTGTAGCTAAACCTCTGAGCAATAATTTATGTTTTGCCAATTTCTTTTTTAAGTTTAAATTAATAGGAATATTACCGTTCAAAATGTTCAAACAAATTTCACATATACAACAGATCAAATCGGGGAAAGAATGTTGAAGAAAAGCACGTCTTTGAACACGATTTGAATTTTTCAACACATTGAGCTCGTGAAGATATTTCTTTAATCTAGAAGCCATACAAAACAGACCGTACAGTACAAAAAAATTTTACAATAATGACCAAATGATGAGTAAACATTGAAATATTTATTGTATTACATTAAGATAGTAATGAAGCTTCATTTTGTATGATGATATTCAACTCTTCACATCTAGAAAAAGCACACAAGTAATTCATATTCATAAAAAATAGTTTATGAGTTGTATCTAGTTTTAAAAAAAGATCTTCTACAAAAATAGCGCGAGTTTCGACCATATCCAACTCCATCAGTAATAGTCTAGCAAAACACCAAAATTGTGTAACTTTTTTACATCCCATGGGTAAACCAACTTCACGACGTAAATGGTTGCACGCCTCAGCTATGTCTTTGTAAAAAATCTTGGCTTTGGGTGAGAAACGAGTCCAAAACAAATCAGCTATTTCGCGTTTCTGTTTGTTGTTTAGTATTTTACCTTAAATAAAAATACTATAGTTTAATGAATAGTTAAAGAAGAGATATAAAATTTTTACCTTTTACTTTATTTTGCACCATTCTGACAAAAACCTCAAATGCAGCTGACATCGTAATTGTCACAAAACAAACGAATTATAGAAAAACGACCAACCTCTTCAAAATTCTCAACTAGACTGATGAAGGGTATAATATTTTTTTCTGATTATGTAAGCTATCGTATCAATATATCGTAATCTACTTCCATTGATGTACAAGTTTTGAAATTTACTGCTTCCACTACAACAAGAAAATAGGACAGGATTGAAAATATATATTTTGAAACATGCTCGTAATCGCATAAATTGTCCGTCATTCTGAGGACAATGTAAAATTTTTTCTACATAACGTAGTAGGGGTATTATATGTAATTTATAATTTTCCCGTAATAATAATTTCTGATCTGTAACATTTTTTGTGTTTGGTATCGTAAAATCTGTAACATTTACAGGTTCTTCTTCATTTTCATAAAATTGAAAAGGGTATTGTACCCATATAATAAAAAGAGCTACGAAAAGGATCACAGCGAGAGTGTTTAAAAAAATGTGTTTACTGTATAACATATCGCTAAAATAATAGGATCCGACTAACCTGTATAAAGTTTTTTGTAAAAATGATGAATCATTTAGGTGTATACAAAATCATATGATCATTGTCCCGAAATATATTAGATCTAAGTCAATATTTTTCAGGACATGTCTGTGTAAGATCTATTAATAAATAACCGTATGGTTTACTAGTAGCATCCTCATAGGCCTCTATGAAATAATTTGAAGTAGTTGGAAAAATCTGTCGAGCCAGTGTGCGGACTTGTAATCTATCGCTTGGGTTTTTTAAAAGAATTAAATATTGAGCGTTTATCCTACTGGCACGCATTCCATCGAAAAAGGCATTCTGAACTATATGTATAATTGATATATTCCAATGATGCAATCCTTTAGTAAAAAGTTGAGTTAAACTTTGATCATTCTTCATCTCTTGCATCATATCATCCATAATTAATAATTTAGGTGTATCTTTACTTTTCTGAAGTTCATTCAAATCAGGCGAACCTTGAATAAATTCTACATAAGAACATTTCTGAACTAATTCATCGTAAGCTTCTTGCCATTCCGAATAACACCAATAAATTTTCACAGGAGCAGGGTGAAGCATTTCTTTAGCAAAAATTACAAGTTTTTTAACAAATTGTGTTTTTCCTGATTTTGTTGGAGCAGAAACTATACAGTTAAATGGATGTTTCCATATATAAAACTTTTCATCGTCATCATTTGACATCTCTTTTTTTTGACAACAACAAAAACCAACCACTTTCTACTTGAACAATTTTTAAAATGATTTTTATTATTATTTAAAACAAAATGTTATATATAATTATCAAAAATTACAATATAAAACAGTCCACATGTAAAATATAAAGATAGATAATTATATAAAATAGAATAACATTATTGTATGCAAAAAATATACGCGCAATATATGTATGAAATTATATAACAAGCAAATACGTAAGCAATTACATAAGCAAGCAAACTATAGCTAATTAAAACATACAAACTGTAATGAATGTGAGCAAAAATTTTACAATTTACTGTTAATAAAATCGCGTAGTGTTTTGATAACAACAGCATCATCAAAATCATAATGATAACCTTCATCAATAAAACAAGCTACAGTATCCTTAAGAATTTTACGACCAGTACTTGTAAGTGGTATACATCTAAATATGTCAATCATCTGTTTAAAAGGGCGAAGACAGTAATAACCTTGAACTTCGCCTATAACATATTCAAAACAGTCAATGATAAGTCCCATCTTTTCATATAAACGATTAACTGTTGGTGTAATTGCCATATTATATATGGAATTACGAGCTGGACACTGATGATCCTCAACAATTCCTACCTCTTTTGCGCAATAACAATCAAAAATACACCCATTAAAGATGTCTTGTATAAGTAGTTCAGCACATATAACTATAAATAATTTTTCACCTTTTACTACTTGCTCATCAAAAAACCATGGAATATCTAAACCCGGAACAGGTAACTCACAAATACGCTTGGTTTCGGCTTCCAACGAATTGGTATCCGACGTTGAATCGTAGTCAGGATCATTGAAACAGTTGATGACGAGATCGTTAATAAACGACATTTGAATGCTAGCTTCCTTTTGATCTTCACGAGCATTGCTTTGTTCTCCGGCAAATTTTGTAGCATGAAACTCTTCTTCTTCTTTAATAATTTCCTTATCTTCACCAACTTCTTCTTCTTTAACGATTTTCGGGGTAGAACCATCTTTTCCAGCTACGTCATCGTTTTCGTTTGTTTTGCGTTTTATTGCTAGCTGGAAATTTGCTGCTAAAGCGTTGTACTCGTTTGAAATAGCTGGCGCTCTCTCATGTATCATATTGGTCCAGCGCCAAAATTGCTAAAGAATAAAACATTATATATTTTAAAAGAAAGAAAGAATTCATATATCAACTCACTTCTTTAGATAAACACCATGTCGTTCCATTAAACAAATTGTTAAATCGTACTGTAACCCCGTCTCGCTCTCGACCAGCATTTTATGACCAAGGTTGATGCGGCATCGACCTCCATGTGAAAATGTCTTTTCAATAATATTGACATTGCGACCTAGTATACCCTATTGTGGTAAAATGAGCTTGAATCCACGACCGTATGCCTCTTTTGTTTTAGGGTCGACGTTACGAAAATAGATTGACATGTATCTACCTTCAACCACTATAAATAATGCCATGTTTACGTATAAGATGAACTGGTGTTCCATTTTTGAAAATTCTTGAAGAAATATTAAAGAGAGAGAGAGAGAGAGAAGAAGCGAGTAGTTTTTGTAGCAACAAAACAGATAAATGTATAAAGTGTTCAAAATTTTAGAGTAAAAGGAGGTTATAACTATAATAAAATAACCAGGATATGTAGCTTATAGATGTAAGAGGAGGAGTTATAAGCATAATAAATATTCAAGACATATATCCTACAGTATTATACTATTCTGAAGAGTATATGAGAGGAGGAGCTATGTTCTACAAAAATAAAATAAAATGTGTTTATGTGGTACAGTAACCTTTGAGATCAAAGCTAGAAAAATATATGTGTTTTATGTGTTATAGTAATTATCAAGGTCAAAGCTATAGAAGCAATATAGCCACGTGAGTTATAAGGGTCTTTAAAGCTTTTCCACATAAAAAGAAAAGATGGTGCAACAGGGTTATAAGCAGCTATTACAGTTATTTTATAGCTTCAAGAATCAAAACAAAAATACTAGGGTTGTACAGTAAAACAGGTTTTCAACTGGTTTTAACTGGTTATATGCTAATAAAATAAGCTAAAGAAATGATATGGGCACGTGTTCATGAGTTATAGAGGTCTTTAAAGCTTTCCCATCATAAAAAAGAAAAGTACTACAATAACCTCGTAAACAATAATTAAATCTCTACCATAAAATTAATAGTTTTTGCTAATTTATAAAAATTTTCTATTATTATTACTATATAAGTTTTTGATGAATAGGTTGTTTTCTATTTTTCTAGTTTATAGTTTTTATATTTTCTAGTTTTGATAATTTTTATAATGATACCTATTTATGACGATATTACTTCCGACGAAGACAACATGCCTATAGAAACTTTAGAAGATATTACTTCTGATGAAGACGATGAAACAATAGTGAATGAGTCTTCAGAGAATATTACCTCTGAGAAAGAAGAAGAAACACTTGATAATAATAATATTTTGGGAGAAGAAGAAGAAGGAACTGTTTTAGATTATGATGATGAAGATGATCAATACAAAAGTTACACGCCTTACAGTTCTGATGAGGAAGAAATTTACCAAACAGCTCAAATTGGTGGTGGAGTAGTGGAGGTGTAAGGAATGCATCTTTTGTTGCGGATGATTTTTTCGAACTAGGTCAACCCAGTACCGTACATATTAGGCGTTTTAATACCGAAGGTTGCGAGTACTCTGTGAACTTTCGTAATACCGAACATATGGATGATTTAAATGCTCAAATAGTGCCAACGTTTCGACATATAGTAGAGCGAATTTCTGATAATGTCTCTGATAATGCATTTATAGGGTTTTCCTTCGACCATCCAGATTTGACAAAAGGTCGTGTTTTGATACCTTTTAGACCGAAACATGCTTTAACTGGAGATTTGATTGTAAACACTCTTAATGCTGTTCTTCAATCAAATGAGCAAATACAAATTGATAGTCGTCAGTCTACAATTCGTACCATTGTTGTAACACCAGCTGCTGGTAGCAGTAAGCTGATTAAAATTACTTGTGTAAGATTTTATTTTTATTTGTCTATTTATTTTAATTTAAGGTATTCACAATGCTCATCAATATTTAAAACATAATGATTTTCTAAAAGATAAACGCTGTATTATTCAAATCAACAACATGGATGATTTATGTTTTGCTAGAGCTCTAGTTGTTGCTAGAGCTTACATTCATAAAAAAGATAGGAATGCTGAACACAAATGGGAAAGTATTCGAAAGTCTGACAAGTCACATCTGCTGCAAACAAAGGTTGCTAAAGAACTGATGACCTTGGCAGGATTAGCTAAACATCAAGGTGCTTGCGGTTTTCACCAGTGGGAACAACTGCAAGCTGTTTTATTACCCAATTATCAAATCAAAGTTTTTAGCAGAGAACGCTTTAAAGATTTAATATTTAGAGGTTAGAGTTTTTTATTTTTCTGTTATTGTGTACGTATTTAGAGTTTTAAGGACCTGAAGCAACGCATGTTTTGAATATTTACCACCATGATAACCATTACTCCGTCATTACAAAGATGCGTGGATTTTTTTACTGCGGCTACGTTTGTCCTCATTGCGATCTGGCCTACAATAACAAAATGGAGCACAGATGCAGAAACGTTTGTCCTCTGTGTTACAATACACCCCCATGTAATCAATTTAATGCTCGAAAATTCAAAGACTGTCTGCGATATTTTAAAAACGATAAGTGTTTTGCTCGACACAAACTTGTTTTTACTCAAAGAGGTCAATCGAAACGTCAAAAAACAGGGGTATATATTTGCGATCGTTTCAAAGTGTGCGAACAATGTGATACACTGATTCGACGAGCACATTCTAAACCTCATAATTGCGGTTATTTTGAATGCAAAACATGCAATAAAAGCATACCTAAAAAAGGTATTAGATATGGTGTAATTATTTTATTTTATTTTATTTTATATGAAAATTTTTAATTTTAGAACCTTTATGTTTTATGCAACCTGTTGGTAGCTAGCAAATTGAAGAGGAAGAAGATATATTTGAAACAAATGTTGATGAGGATGAGTGTCTAGATGATAATGAAACAGGAATTACTGATAAGTGTCCTGTTAATCAAAAATTTGTTTTTTATGATTTTGAGACTACACAGGAAAAAATTCTACGACAATCCGAATTAGGGGATGTGTTCGAACATGAACCAAATTTATGTGTTGTCCATACTGTATGCGATCAGTGTCGTCAAAACAAGGGAAATTTTTGCTGCAATACATGCGGTCAACGCGAGTGTATTTTCAAAGGATCTACATGTCTAAATGATTTCTGTGAATACCTTTTTGCAAAAGGTATGAAAAACATTACAGCAATAGCGCATAATTCTCGAGGATTCGATGGACAATTTATAATGCAGTTTTTGTATCGTAATGGACATCATAAACTACATATCATTAATAAGGGTGAATTAGTAAATTGTTTATAGTTTTTCATTTTCATTTTCATCTATTTATTTTAGGTTTAGAGTTGATGTGTATCAAAGTAGGGTCGATAAAAATTATTGATTCTCTGAACTTTCTTCCGATGCCTTTGGCTGCTTTACCAAAAACATTTGGAATAAGTGAAATATGTAAGGGATATTTCCCTCATTTCTTTAATAGAAAAGAAAATTACGGATATATTGGCTCATATCCATCACCCAACATGTACAGTTACAATGCTATGAAACCTGCGGCTCGTGCCACATTTCTGGAGTGGTATAATGGAAAGCTTGAAGCAGTAAGTTTTCAAAAGTATAAAGTTTTGCATTTAAATGCATCATTGTTTAGGGTTGTCAATTTAATTTTGATAATGAGTTACTTGACTACTGTCGTAGCGATGTGCAAGTTTTACGACAATGTTGTATGAAATTTGGTGATATTTTTATGGAAGAAACAAATGTCGATCCTTTTGAAAATTCAATAACCATTGCTAGTGCTTGCAACTTAGTTTTCCGATGTTTATTTTTGAAGCCAAATACTATTGGTGTAATACCATACAAAGGTTATGGTAAAGAAGAAAGACAATCTGTTATAGCCTTAAAATGGTTGAAGTGGTTAGCCCATAAAAACGAAAAACTGTATATTCGACACAAACTTAATGGTGGTGAAGTTCAAATTGGAAGATACAGAGTTGATGGTTTATCAGGTAATTTTGTTCAAATTTTTGAAATTTTAATATCTATATGTTTGCTCATTAAGACACCACAATTTATGAATTTCACGGTTGTTATTGGCATGGTTGCCCTAAATGTATGAAAAATAGATATCAATTAACAGTCGATAATAATACAAAAGCAGTCAATGCATATGAAAGCACTTTTAATCGGGTTATGGAACTTCAATAACTCGGTTATAGCGTAGTCGAAATGTGGGAGTGCGAACTTTTATAACAACTTCACTCAGATCCCGAAATGAAAACATTTTTTGATACAGTCAAAATACGGGAACCTATAAATTCTCGAGAAGGTAAAATCTTGAATTGTTCTTTATTATTTTGTCAAAAGTTTTCTTGTTTTAGCTTTCTTTGGCAGTCGCACTAATGCTGTAAAACTGTATCATAAAATTAAGTACAATGAAGATGGTACACCTGCAGAAAAGATCAATTATGTAGATGTATGCAGTTTATACCCATTTGTCTACAAATATGGGAAATACCCTACAGGTCATCCAAAAATCTTTGCTGAAGATTTTGAAGACGTCAGTTCAACGTCACAGCCTTATGAGGGGTTAATCAAGTGTACAGTTTTACCACCTCCCAAACTCTGACATCCTGTTTTACCCTATCGATATGGTGGTAAATTATTGTTTCCTTTATGCAAAACTTGCACGCATGATTCACAAAAGACCACATGCGTGCATAACGAATAAGACAGAGCATTAGACGGTACATGGGTTACGATAGAATTATATAAAGCCTTAGAGAAGGGATATAAGGTATATTGTTATGGTAAGGGTTCTTTTTCTATGTATATTATTTTTGTTTCAGATCCTCAAGATTTTTGAGGTTTGGCATTATGATAATATTGAGCAATATCATCCAAACAAAAACCCCACTGGTGGTTTATTTACTCAATACGTCAATACCTTTATGAAAATGAAACTAGTAAATTTTATATTATGTAAATGTGACAGAATTTGATTGTAATTTTTATAGGAGAGTGAAGGCTATCCTGCTAAAGCTCAGACAGATGAGCAAAAACGTGAATACGAAATGGAGGTCTACAATCGTGAGAATATTTCATTGGATTCTTCGAAAATTTTAAAAAATCCTGGAAAGAGGGCTTTGGCGAAATTAATGCTAAATTCTTTCTGGGGAAAAGTAACTTTGCATAGTTTTTTGTATTTCATTTAATTATTTTTATGTTTTTTAGTTTGGTCAACGAAACAATATGGATAAGACTGTTATCCACAATGCACCCAAAGAATATTTTGAACTTGTGATGAATGTAGCCAACATTATTAAGAATGTTAGACTAATCAATGAACAATTGGTGTCAACAACATTTTGTCAGCATGATGATTTTGCGGAAGTCATGGGAAATACTAATGCTGTTATTGCAGCTTATACAACGGCTCGACTAAAGTTATATTCTTACATTGAGCGATTAAAAAGTCGAGTATTGTATTTTGACACGGATAGTATTATTTACCTGTCAACAGTTGACAAACAACAATATCAGGTACCCACTGGTTGGCGTCTTGGTGAAATGACTGACGAGTTACGTGAATATGGTTCTGGATCTTACATTACCGAATTTGTTAGTGGAGGTCCTAAAAGTTACGCCTACAGGTTGTACAGTCCTTCTACAGACCAATACCGTCACATAATCAAAGTCTGCAGTATCACTTTGTCATCAGATACTATGAAAAAAGTTAATTTTTATTAGCTTCGTCGAATGGTTTTTGCTTTTGTAAAAAACAATGGAAAAGAAGAAGTAGATGTACATAGTCTCCGTATAGAAGGTCAGCAAGATCGTAAAGTTGTTACTCGTAAAACTTTGAAAAAATTTCATATAGTATATGATAAACGTATCTTGAAACGTAATTTTTGTACATTTCCTTATGGTTGGACTAAATGATTTTTACAATAAAGTAGAATGTTGCATCGAATTAAAAATTTTTGATATGTAAACTTTATACGCATGCACCCGTAAGGATAATGTTTCATCGCGTATTGACTCTCTCGAGAATTTACTCAGTAAACAGACCATTACTGACCAGTTTGACCATTCTGACATTTGTTGACTTGAACGATCCTTCAGAAAATGGGACCTCCGAAATATATTTACACCTGCAGGTGGCACCCTTTTGACAAAGGGGGTCCAGAGTGCAAATTTTTGAGGGCTTCCTCTTCCCAGAGGGGAAGCCGTTTTTACACAGGATCTCTTTTTATTTCTTTTCCATTTTTTTTGTTCATTTTAGTTTTCCTTTTTGCGTTCATCATTGATTTTCCTTTTCCACCCACAGTAAGACATTTATTACCATAATCGAAAAATTACCGTAATTCTACTATTATGGTAACTCAAGAACATGCATTCTTAACCATACGACCTATAAATCGGCCGTATATTTTTACTGTACGACCTATAAATCGACGAAGAAATTGACCGTATATGTTTACTGTAGGACCTGTAAATCCGCCAAAAGCCGATCGTATATGTTTACTGTACGACCTATAAATCGGCCAAAAATGACAAACTATAGGTCGTACACAAAAGATAGGGTATCCTTAAGTGTACGACCTATACGGGCCGGCCTTACTACTTATAAGGGAGTCTGGGCATGTTTGTTGGAGCCACTGGGCATTTCAACAATAAACAGGGGTAGCCAAAGGCGAACCCCCGGCGTACCCCTGAGAGCTTTTGGCACCCTACCAGGTAAGAAAAATTTGCCAATGGTTCGTATGTGGTATACCCCCAAGTTGCGAAGCACAACCCCGCTCCTCACTACTTCGTATCTGCATAGGCGATAATCTTGAATAACAATGATCTATGTACTTCACACTGAGGCGAGTTTCTGGATGAACTTCAACAAAAGTGATTATTTTTTTGAATTTGTTTAAATGAGATAACTTCAGAAAAAATTCAGTGGGATAGATGTTCAACAGACTAGAAATGCGTTTAGTACTTATTGTGGTGAAGCATTCTAGCAATATTTGTTTCGTTGAGCTAAGTTTTACAGTTAGTTTTATATGAAACAAAGTTCCAAATAACGTTATCTGTAGATAAAAAATGACTGAGTCTGATGACAAACTCGTGATTGATCGAAGCCTTTTGAATATTGAGGTCTTGCAGTCAGTGAACGAAATAAGATCTCCACGAGACATTCTTTGGTGCTTTTTTCAGAAATAAATACAGTATTTTGGTGCGACTTATACGTGTATCCTTATAATTTTAAATGTGACTTATAGTCTAGGACGATTTATATGGATTTACTATGGTAAATGTTTATTTCACTTCAATCTTAAGCTCATCCGACTATAGTCAATAACATGAACGAGTGAATCAGGTTGCATCGATCTTCAATATCTGCAACAGTTGCTGCATTTTGTTGCAAGCATTTAGCCTGGAAACAGAATGTTCACTGTCATTATATGTCTTGTGTAGAAAAATATACTGTTTTGTGTGATCAGGATGCGCATCATGTTTATCGTCACTAGCATGATCCTATGTCTCCTCCAACCTTTGTCTCAATTTTTTCAAATGATATTTGTCCGATAAGAGTAAGCAATTACTTCACACTAAGGGAATTGCTAAAAACTTCTGTATTAACATTGAGCGTAAAAATTTTGGCAACGTGACACTTACTGAAATGTTATTTATTTCCTCTAAATGTAGTGTTGGATAGTTTTAAGTCGAGGGAGTGATTTAATTTGATGATTTACTGATTTATTCATATAAACACAGCTTGGTGACCACCAAAGATTGTATGAAATGACAGCTTTTTGCAAATTTTATAGTAGAAGAGCGGAAAATTCATTCCTTGGAAAAATGAGAAGATAAACCTAAAGAATATTCGAGTCAGTAATTTATGTGGAGTAATGTGAAAAAGTTGGTGAACTATTTTTCGCAAATAAATGTCAGCTGCCGATGTACGCATTATTTTTGAAGAAAATAATTGGATCGCTGACCATTGAATTGTGGGACCTCAGTTTCAAAAACTGAACCAGGGGTGTGCAACGGGACCCGCTTCCCGCCATTTTCCGCATTCCCTCGTGGGAATGGGACCGGACAGGATGGCTTGCTGACTTGCAGGGCGGGATGGGACAGGGGACGGGGTGGGAATGAAAATGAAATTTTTTTGGCGGGACGGGTCGAGGCGGAAATTTACAAAGAAAAGAAATTTGCATCTGGATTTGCAAGGGTGATAAGTGACTTTGTAGCTACAATTGAGTGTATCGTAGTCTATATTTTAATGATCTTTCCCCATTTGAGGAAAAAATTTTGGGAATCGGATACAGAAAAAATGTGTTTTGGTGCATTTTAGAAGGTCCTAATCTCAAAATTTTCCATAATTTAAATAATCATTATTTATTACCTAGCTCAGGAATGGCTTCTAGTATGTCTGCCTTCACTTATCATTCAATTTTTAACGAGTTTTATCTTCTGTATTACCTCATGTTTTAATTGTTAATCTTCAATGTTTTATCTTGATATTTGATTAAGATTCACATTTTTTCCTTGACACATTCTATGAGAAAGATCAACACGTCAACTCTCTAAATTTTTTGTAGCGATTATTCCTTTCTTGACGTAAAACGAATTCAAAAGCCTCATGAAATGCAAGTAGTTTTCGAAAATTTCTTACTCACATCTTTTAGATTAAATTAATGAAAGTTTACGAATAAATTACTGGTTTTAAAATTTTTCAAGTAATACAATTCTAGAAATTACGTTTTTTGAAAAGAAAATTTGAATCTAATTCTTGAAATAAATGTTCAGAACATTGGTTTTCCAGCGTTGTAGAATGTCAATTGTAAAACATGTTTCGTTTCACATTTTACATAATAATTGAAAATTTTGTTATTTGTCACATTCGATCTGATTTTTCTGCATTTTAGTTGATAATATTATCATTTTATAATTGCATTTGTTTCAAAACCCGTTTTATTTGATGTTTTAGGTGCATGCAATGACTGTGGTAGAAAAATGTGCAAAATTAAATAGAAATTACAATGTATATAAAAAGCAATGTAATAAATTTTGGCGGAATGGGACAGGACGGGAATCTAAAATTTTGAAACCTAGGCAGGATGGAATAGGGCGGGAATACTTTGCCGACGGGATGGGACGGGGCGGGATGAAATAAAGCTGGTGGATTGGGAATAGGACGAAGTTTTGTCTCGCTGCACATCTCTGAACCGAACTGGATGGGCAGGTATAAACTTCAAAGTTACTCTGGGATACTGTAAGCACTAGGTTACACTGCTTATTAATCGTTTTGTGCTTTGCTCTTGTTTTATGTCTCAGGCGGACAAAGACAACAGCAATGAAAATGAATGATGTTAACTAGTGATGAGCGCCAGAAAAATTTCCATATCCAGATATCCATGTTTTTTGCAGCTTCCAATATCCGGATATTTTTAATGTTATTTTTAAAGAGGTAAAAAGAAGTCACATATCAAGGAATAATACACTGGGCCAACTGCAATACTACTTAACCTTTTGTTGTTTTGTTGTTGAAACTTTGTGTAATAATGTAGGGATATTACACATGTCAACAAATGGGTGGAAAATGGAGAAATCAGTAAGTTTCTTTACAGTAGCTCAATGTAGAGTCATGTATCTCAGGTCCTACTAAGTGTCCAAAATGTGAGTTTCTTGTTTATTCCAGTAAATTGAGTAAACGTGGTAACCAATAAAAATACAATTAAATCGACAAACTTTATTCACAGATGATGATAACGAGAATGAACAAACGCGACGATCTGGATGGTGAAAAGGACAAAAAATAACACACTGAGTAAGTTTTACATGTAATATATATACTAAATTTGTGGAATAAAAACTCATAAAAAACAAAAATGATTTGTAATTTATTTTTCTTATTTTCTTGCTTTTTTTCTTGGGATTCCAACAAATGATGCAGATCAGCCTTCCAGCTGACCTTTTGGTGACTTTCTACCTAAAATTTTATCTAATTTTAAGTTTCTAATGTTTTTTATTCATTTAGTCAGCATTGCTTTTGTAGAAGCGAAAGTGACATGCAAAGAAGAACGAAAGTTGAACGATTAATGACATCAATAGGAAAACAGGTTAGTTACTGTAAATTAGTTCCTGGGTTTCTTACAGAATTGAGCCTTTGTTGTCAGTGGATTATTATTATACTCCATTCATTTTGGAAAGATCGGTGCAGTAGTGAATGCTTCAGTAAATTCAGCCTTACTAGAGATCATGAAATCAATTTCGATAATCTTGAAATGGTTGAAAAAGTGGTCATCAAGTTGTCCGTATCATAAAATAAAAATTTATGGAATAGGGTCAACGAGCACTCCATAATTTTGGATAAGAGTTTGAATGCGATCTCGCTGCATTGATAATTCCAAAATGAAAGATGTGAAGTGTTACAGAAAATTTTCAAATCAAAGACTAGTGAATAGAAATTCGGTTTGGAAGGCATGTTACTCTTTTATCGCATACCAGAAGTTTTTTTGATTAATTTTACTGTAGAAATTAAGAGATATAAGTATAAATTTAAAAGATCATTTCAATTCTGTTATATTTCTTTCAGCATACAATAACGAAGGACACCATGGACAGTCACTTTCGAGGGAAAAGTGTGGAAGAATTTAAGACCATAATTTTGATATTGAAACTACATGTACTGCACTAATATACTTGAAAATCGTGCCCACCCTTTTTTCATCTACATAATCACCTTAGTGAGATAAGAAAAACTGTGAGATAAGAAAGTCTAGGATCCTGGAAGAAGTGGAATGCTGCAAGAATTAAAATATCTCTACAGATTTGTTTGGGAGGTTTATATTTCCCCTCAATTTTCGGCCATGAATTTCTCTCTAACAATGATGTAAAGATTCAATTGAGGACGTCTTTGATTGCTTTCTCCTGAAGAAAATTGAGTTGAAAATTGCGTAGATTTTTGGTTGAAAAACCGTGCCAACAATATCAATTTTACTATTTTAATCAAGCACCAAAAATAAGAATTTCAGTTTCCAGTTCAAATCGCACTGCTTGAACAGAGGAAGTTAACAAATTCTATTCATTTATCAGTCATTGACAACCTACAGTATTGCAACGATCATGCAAATACACTTTTGAAGGGATTTTCTCGTGTTCTTGCCAAATAAAAGTAAATACATGCACATAGGTGGGGGTAGGGGGTAAACCCTCCTTCCTGACACCCTGGCACCACAATAGCCTGAAAAAAAATCACCTGAACTTTTTCCAAGACAGTTTTCTTTGATGATTTTTATGCATATTTTCTATGGAAAACCAGCTTGCAAAACTTTTTTTTTGTTTTTTTGCTCGCCCACCCTCCACACCCTCTATAAAAGATCCAACAATACTCTATCATAGAAAATTCTTGCTATGTATGTCTGAAGTACATACAGTACATACATAGTACAATGAAATACATTGTACACTGTACATTGTACTTCTGTACATTGTACTTCTGTACATTGTACATTGTACTTCTGTACATTGTACATTGTACTTCTGTACATTGTACATTGTACTTCTGTACATTGTACATTGTACATTGTACTTCTGTACATTGTACATTGTACTTCTGTACATTGTACATTGTACTTCTGTACATTGTACATTGTACTTCTGTACATTGTACATTGTACTTCTGTACATTGTACATTGTACTTCCTTATACATTGACTGGGGCGTAGCCTCCATGAAACTTTCTACCTATTCAGAGCCCCTAAAACGCCTAAAAATCAAGTAAATTTAGTCTTCGAGAAGCCAAAAAGTTCGTGCCAATTGACGAAAATGCTCAAAATTTTCTGTGTGATTCTATATTTTTTGTGCCAAAAATTATCTTTTGGCAAAAAAACACAACTGGGCCGTATGATCTTCGAACAGGTTTATTGCTATAAATGAAAGTGTCAGGTGCCGCTCAATTTCTCCAATGTCATGTGATTATCATCATGTTGATACTTTATTTTTCCGTCAGTTTTTCATTTTACAATCAATTACTTAATGTTCGTTTCGTTTATTATTTTCTGCACATGCATTTTATGTTTCGTTTTGTATTTGTTCGTTCATTTTTGTTTCTTTTATGCATGTGGGCTACAGTTTGCCCTTTAGCTAAAACTTTTGCCAAAACGTGCCTCACGGGCACATGACTTTTTTAGGTGCATTCCATGCACCTCTTATCACCTAAATTATCATCATTTTTGTTATGTAAAAACGACTAGCTAAGAAGTTTTAGCTAAAGACGTTCATATCCTTAGCATAGGCACTGCAAGTTGGCCTCTGTGCTAAACACAATTGAATGTAGGTGCTAAACACATGTGAACATATGCATCTTCTGCATCGCTTCTAGCTTCAGAAGTTAACTTGGGTGTCGAAAATTCCGCCCAGGCCAGTGCTGTAGCCAACATGTCCTGACATGTTTTTTTAGTTTTTCACTCATTTCTGGGTTTTACCCCTGCATCCAATTTTGTTCATCAGCATCTTCTACTGCATCTGCTGCCCCGATTTGCATATAATACATCTGTCACCTACCTTGTGTCAGGTCACCACACACATATCTGTCCACCGAATATAAAGAGAGTGTCACCCCAACCTCCCATGCTTGCCCATTGAAGAACCAAGTGGATCGCCTCCCCATTCGTCGACAGAAATCTGAAACATCCTTCACCGAATGGTGTTTGCAAAGCAGGACTAAATGAGTCTTCTCAGGAGAGTATTGTTGTTGTGGGATATTTTGGGGAACCCTTCATAAGTTGGTTCCCTATGTTTCCCAGATAAGTAGAGCTCTTACCTCTCGGGTTTGGGCTAAAAAGGGACTTTCTGGTTCATAATCAGGTCCCAGAGTTTGGGTCATTTCACGGATGACCCCGTCCTCCTTCACACTGAGCAGGACCTTGGGATTGTCACCCCTGACCTGGCTGCATTGTCCATTACTCTACAGCAGCAGCCCAGGACAACACCAGAGTACCCTATAGGTCTTCCTATAGCCAGTAATAGCTGGGTTAGGTTCCCAAGCAAGTAGGAAAAGCCCTCCTGTTAGGAGTCACAGCCTATCACTCACAGTGATAGAGTCAAACTGACATGGTTCACCATCAATGCAACTGGAAAACGGCGTTTTCTAACAGAACATCACATGTTCCCTGCTTTTCCACTTGATGTGACAGAAGAATAAAAATCATTGTGATTTTGCTTATCGTATAATTTTGTTAACTGTAACAATAAATGGAATAAACTTATGCTAGAAGTTTCATTGATCTAAATTCTCAGTGAAACTAAGTCAATCATGATATAGAAAATACAGAAAAATACGAATTTTAAAATTTCCTTATCGAACTAGAAAAACAACGCTTTTCTCCCATAAATTCTGATTATTGTCTTACTTGTCACTTGAGTTCTAATCTATACTCTGTCACTTCTCGTTTGAATTCAAACAATAGTAGCAAATATTGTCATCCAATTTGATAGTTTAAAGTATGTGCTTTTACTTAATCCTTGTGTTCCACGGAAATTATCAGTATACAGTACTTCATGAAATTGCATCAAATATATGCAACATATGTAGCACTTGCTTTCAACTTTCCAGAAAAATTGCTCTCAAAAAAACAGTTTACAGGTACGAAGAGTATGCGAAATTAGGTTCCCTATTGGAATTAAGGGAATTTACATTTATGAGCTACAGGTGAAAGTGAGTGCTGGTTCACTCATAGGGTTGATCTATCCCTCAAGGGAGAAATATTTTTCCAAGTTGTGACGGCAAATGCACACTGGGTTGAACTTCAGGTTTCTCCCCTATTCAGCGAAACACACAACAGGAAACTCAACATAGCGGAACAGCGATGTCTCAAAACAGGGATGTCTCAAAACAGCATTTTATTTCATTAATTTATTATTTGCAATTGAGGTCCATACAAAACAACTTTAATCGGAAATCCTTATGATAATTTTTTGTTTTTGTTTTCTTTCAAATGCTCAGCAAAAATGTCTTTCTGACAGATGTTCTGTGGTTTTGGAATAATCGGTTCATGCATGCCTACCACAACTGCAACACGAAAACATGTAAAACCCAGATAAACACATGCAACTAAAAATAGACTATCGCAACTAGCAAAAACGATTTTACCTAATTTGCATATTTACTATAAAATGATGTGTGCTTAATGCATAAAACTTTTTACTATTCACTGTTGTTGAAATGAGACTTTGGTTAGACTGAGAAATATAATAAATGGATTGGTATCAAAAGTTGATCTAATCAGTTACTTGCTAATTCACCTAATCAGGCCGAAACCTTAGGTAGAAATAGTTAGCAACAGTTCGATCAGTCTCAAGTTCAACCAACGATCACCCGCTTTTGTTCCAAGGAACTGCAGAAGATCAAATAACTCTCTGAGCTCAAGTTAACTTCCAATCAGGGGCAAACCTAGAAGTCAGGCCGAAAATTGAGTTGCAAATGTAGACTTGCACGCTGGGTGGCTCTCCAGAAATCCAGGGTCTAACCTGCGTTGCGTCTGCTGCGAGATGTCAATCAACTGTTTGGAGGAGGGACTTTGTATTTTGGCAAAATACTCCACAAAAAATAATAACAATAATTATTATAAATAAATGGCCATGTGGCCGCCGATTCTTTACTAAATCAAAAAACAATAATCAGGAATGACCAAAAAAATAAACAACTGGCACCTTTATGCACGGTGTCTATGCAAATCAGCGTCGACACAAATTGCATCAACTTTGGCTATTTCTTCGCAACCTGGAGATAGACTATCTCCATCCCTGACATCCCTCGAGCCTCAAAACTGACCAATGGGAGGTTAAAAAGATTCATAATACACCCCAATGACAATTTCGGAACCTTATCAGGACCTAATACAGTCAATGCAGTTTTCTGAAACTTTTTGGTCATTCATGCCCCCTAGCGGAAAGCTTTCCGAATGACCAGCCTCTTACGTCAAGTCTTTTTACCAGGCATACTGGAATGTCCTCAAGGTGGTCTGAGTGTGCTACCTCTTGGTCTGGACACCCATCGATCGACGACTCTGCATCAGCTTGACTTTGTTGGCCTACCGCCAAATCCAATTTGACCTGCACCTTGGCCGAGGGTCTTGGGTTGCTGACCTTTTGGTGACCTTTCGTTTCATGCCATATGCTGGATGCCAGAGACAGAACATATATCTGTCTATCTCTTACTCATTGGGTGTTTCGCTGTGAAGTCTTCGTCAGCTTTCCAATGTTAGCCTCACCAAAATTTTCTACAAAATCTAAATAATCTACATATTATGTACATAAGTTTGAATATCACAAAAAAAATCAAATCTTGGGCTTCGTTGATTGAGCAAAAGAAAATAAACAAAAAAGAAAAAATATGGTGAGATTTAAATGAGATTAGGTGAAAAAATAAATTTTTGTACATGCCCGTTTTTGGCAATGCAAGGTACCAAAGCAAATAAAAATTTAAACTGCAACAATTAAGACATTTTTCTTTGTATTTTGTATTTTGTGATTTTTTTGTGTTTTTTATCCAAAATAAATGTGAAAACAATATTTTTGGGCCAAAAATCCTGCAGCTAAATTGAGTCACAAATGTAGACTTGCATGCTGGGTGGCTCTCCAGAAATCTGGGGTCTAACCTGCATTCCCTCCCCTGGGAGACGTCGATCAACTGTTTGGACGAGGGACGTTGTATTTTGGTAAAATACTCCACAAAAAATAATAGCAATAATTATTATAAATAAATGGCCATGTGGCCGCCGATTCTTTACTAAATCAAAAAACAATAATCAACAATGACCAAAAACATAAACAACTGGCACCTTTATGCACTGTGTCTATGTTAATCGGCATCGACACAAATTGCATCAACTTTGGCTATTTCTTCGCAACCTGGAGAACGATAATCACTGTATCGAGACTTCGCTGTAATGAGAATTGCTTTTTTGAGGCTTCACTGTTTTGAGAAATGCTGTATTGGGACTTCACTGTGTCACATGCGGACAAATTTCGACCAATGTCAGGTGATTCACATCATGTCTCTCCATGATGTTTTTCGCCACTTTTTGTTTAACAGTAACTTACATTAATTTTGCATTCTGTTTTTATAATTTCTACATGATATTTCTGTATGTACTTTTTGCGTTTCGTTTCTGTTTTATTTTCACACTTTTATTTCCATTTCGATTTATTATTTTTCCGTTGCGCACAGAGACTATGGTATGTAACCCGCTAGTCAGAATTTCCGTTGAAGATAAGCTCTTGGAGCTCATCGCTATAATTGGAGCACAACGTGCACCTCTTATCAGCAAAAACTAGTGATGTTTCGCAACATGAAACGCCTAGTTGGAAATTCTCCCTAGATGACATTCATATGCTTGGCATGGAGAGTGAAACTCGCCCCAATGCTTAACCTAGTGAACTGGAAAATGTCTATGTGACCATAGGCATCTTCTGCAGCAATTTCCGCTGTAGAAGTTAGTTTAGGTGTGTCATCTTAGCTCTGCCCAAGGCATACTGTAGATTATGGGGCCCTTTAAAAGGGCTCGTTTCTTTAGTTTTGGACTCATTTTCTGTTCATAATTGTCTTCGCCTTTTACAGCCTGCATTCCTGCGTTTGCCTGCGTAGTCTATTATATAATTTGCATATTTCTGCCTGCATCCCTACCTTTTTTAATAAATTCACATATTCGCCCTGAGTCTTCCTTGCATTGCCTGACACTGTAACCCAACCTTAGGAGTTTACCTTGTCACCCGTTGATCGAGAACCCCCGTGGCGTCCCCAAGGAATGTTTGCATTGTCGCCCCCCGACCTGTGCCAGTTGAACCCTACGCTGAATCGCTTCAGATTACTGTAGCCACTCCCCATCGTCCCTAGGACCCACGTTTGACCCTTGAACCCGTCGCCCAGCACCGAGTACTTTGAGAAGAGGATTTAGTAAGTCTTCTCAGGGGTTATGTTTGTTGAGGGTATATTTGTGGGGATCCTCCCTTAAGCCAGTTTTCCCTTGAGAGTATCCACAGTTAGAAAAGCCCTTGAACCCTTAAGGTCAAGGCCAATGGGGGGATTTAGATAGACAATCAGGTCCCCTACAGTAAGCTATTCCACAAATAGCACAGTCCCTCAATCTCAGTCAGTGAGGACTAGGGATGGCCACCCCTGACCTGGCCAGGTTGTCTATTATTCTACAGCTGAACCCTTGGACAAGGCAGAGGTACACCATAGGTTTTCCTGCAGTAGTACCAGCTGGGTTAGGTTCCTGAAATGAATATATTAGCGAGCCACCCAATGGGGTCACGGGATGTCACTCACAGTGTCATGGCCGTATTTCCTATGGGATATGGTATGGGTTTTCCCATCAATGTACTGTTCACGTGTTCAGTTAATCTGACATGGCTCCTAATGCGTTTAATGTGACATGGCGAGGCTGGAAAATCGACCTTTAAGTCTGGCTTCACAGCTCTTAGGAACGAACCTTTACCCTTTTGAGTGGAGAAACCTCCCTCAATTCGGTAAAATTTGGTTTGAGTGGATAACCTCTCTCAAACCATGAGAATCGCCACTTGAGTGGGGAAACCTCTCTCAGGTCAGCTGATTTGCATTCTGAGTGGGATTACTGACCCTTAGGATGATTTTTTGCCCTCATGTAAGTCGTATATGCCCTTAAGCAGGTATACTGCCCCTTAGGTCAGAAATGGCCCTTATGTTTGAGTTTTGTCACCAACTCAAAATGCCCCCTGTTTGAGTAGAGTTTATTACTGTAAGCTGGGATTAAACCTTACGAGTGATCAAATTAATGATTCTTGTGTGTAATTTATCGCCTTATGCTTGTAGTACCACCTGTAAGCTTTTAATAAACTCCCTGGTGTTAAGTTTTTTCACAGAGTTGATCCCCAAGGGTCGAATTTTCGAGAGTTGAGCTTAAATAGAGTATTCAGCCTAAATCTCTTCTGAGCTTTCTTCTTTTCTTTTCCTTTCTCCATTTTCTTTAAAATTGGGTCGCTTTCCGCTGCTTGGGATCTGACAGGTTACTGTACCACCATAGAGCTATTTGGTTACAATACGATTGCAATTTGCATGTATTCTGCCTACAGTATACCTGGGTATGGGTACTTGAGTATCACAGCCCATGAGGTTTTACAGCCCCTGAAGGTTTCGGGATCTCTGATCATGAGATACAGTACTCCCTCCCCACTTGATTCTGGACGTCAAGTGTGGTCGCCATTTTGTTATCTGTGTCCGGGATTCCTGTCAACAAACTTTTTCAATTTTTTTTCTCTCATCTTCACTGAGCACTAGCTGAATTGCTCATTTTCTGGTCAAAACAAACCAAAATCATACTGTTGACACATTTAACACCCTGCTTATCAGATCACTTTGCTTATCTCATAGGACCCACTTTTTATTTTTATTTACTTTACGTTTATTTTTTGGGTCATCTATATGTAATGCCTGACACCAATTATAATAACTTTTTCACCCAATAAACTTTCTTATCTCAAAAAATCAAATCAAATAAAAACTCATAACCTACTTTCTTCACTTTCTAAATGAATAAAATAAATTTTATCCTTTTTCTTTCAACTAAATCAAATATTCTGAAAAAAAAAATTTTTCTGGTCACACATACGTCATAGTTGGCAACCCTTCAGTAGGTCATTATTATTATTTCGTCCACCTACTGTAGGGTCATCTTTCTCTTCTGTCTCTGTAGGTTGTTGCACGTGGTGATGATTTCACAAATCATCGCCACTGATGTCAGCAACAATAACATACCCTCATGTTGTTATGAGGTGGAGTGTCTTGGTGACCCTACTCACTGACATCGGCAACTGACTCACATGCTGCTGTTGCATTGAGATACAGGACTCTCGGGGTCATGCCTCTGATGTCAGCAATGGCTGCATAACATGTAGCTGTTCAGGGGTTGCTGGTTCTCTGAATCCTTCCCCAGCGTCTGCAACAGCAGCATCCCTTGCTGTTGCTTCAAGGGGTGGGTGACCATCCGGCTCTACCTCTGATGTCAGCAATGGCAATGTAACATGTTGTTATTGCAGGATGGTGACCTTAAGGCACCCCCTCTCTGAGGTCTGCAACAGCAAAGGTTGGTGTTGTTGCACTAGGACTGGTCAGGTATACTGGTTCCAGTCCTTGACATCAGCAACAACAATGCTATGTGTTGTTCTTTGTAGATGTGAGGCCTTACAAACTGCATATCTGACATCTGCAACAACTGCATCTCATATCATTCCTGTAGGGTAGTTGATACACAGCTTTTACCTTTTGACGTCAGCAACAGCAATGCTCCATGTTGCCATAGCAGGGTTGCTGGCCTTAGGGCCCTCTCTACTGATGTCCACAATGATAGTGTCTCATGTTCCAGTATTGGAATTGAGACTTTACAGTCCTATTCTGGCATCAGCAATGGCAATGCTCCGTGTTGCCCTAAGGGGTTTGTGGCTGCAGGCTCTTACCTTTGGGGTACATACTGCAATATGAGACTATTGCATTTACATCCCAGTTACCTGAGGTCAGCATCGAGTGTGTGGCGGTGGATATCACATCTTTTGATGTCAGCACCAGGTCACTGTGGGTTTCCAAAGATGCCACTTAAGTCATAGGTGATAGCTGGAATATGACCCTCTCACCTACGGCTCTTGTTCAAAGGTTGTGTTTGTGTGTCACTGATGCCTGGGAAACATCAGTCAACATGCTAACTCAACCCAAGATGCATTCGGTCCGTGATACTGATCAGGTTGTCGGCCCGGGTAGCGGCACTGTTGATCAGCACATGACCACCTTCAAAGCTTTAGACAACCACAAGGGTTGATAACCTTCCTGTAAATTTCTTATCTAAATTCTTGCATTTCTTTCTCATCTATGATCTTCTTTAGTGTCCCCCCCCCCAATATAATTCCTCAGGAATGACCGCATAGCCATTGGATGGGCCTAAAGTGTAAAAGAACCCCCTGTAATCTTTCTTTACACTCAGATGCCTTCATTAGTTGGCCTAATAATGTCCGCACTAGAGTCCCCCCTTAATCCTGAGTCCGCCTCTGTTGGTTGTCCAAATAGCATAATATACCGCTAGTCGGCCTAAGCGAAGGTGTTCAAGTCCACCTAAACACGTTACAACTGGGTCCCCCTCAGCTCCATACTTTACACTCATTTAATGGAGATGGACTGTACCCCTGATCGCAAGATCCTTTGAGCTCCACCTCGAATCATAGGAGGATGCCTGCATATCCTAACTAGGTCATGCCTCTGACATCGGCAATGGCTGCATAGCATGTAGCTGATAAGGGGTTGATGGTTCTCTGTGTCCTCCCCCTGCATCTGCAACAGCTGCATCCCTTGCTGGTGCTTTGAGGGGTGGGTGGGCCTCCGGCTCAACCTCTGACTTCAGCAGTGGCAACATAAGAGGTTGTTATTGCTGGATGGTGACTGTATGGCACTGTCTCTCTGATGTCTGCAACAGCAGAAGCTCATATTGCTGCACTAGGACTGGTCGGCTATACTGGCTTCAGTCTTTGATGTCAGCAACAACAATGCTCCGTGTTGTTGTTCGGAGATGTGAGGCCTTACAAACCGCACATCTGGCATCTGCAACAACTGCATCTCATATCATTGTTGAAGGATAACTGAGACTCAGCTATTACCTTTTGACGTCAGCAACGGCGATGCTCCCTGTTGTCGTAGCAGGGTTGCTGGCCTTGGGGCCCTACCTACTGATGTCCACAGGGATAATGTTTCAATTCCAGTATTGGAATTAAGACTGTACAGTCTTATTCTGGCATTAGCAAGGGTGATGCTCCGTATTGCCGTAAGAAGTCTGTAGCCGTAGGCTCTTACTTTTGGTGTACATACTGTAATATGAGACTACGGCACCTACATCCCAGTTACCTGAGGTCAGCACCGAGTGTGTGGTGGTGTATATCACATCTTTTGACGTCAGCACCGGGTTACTGTGGGTTTACAAGGTGACAAGTTTACAAGTCTTAGGTGATTGCTGGGATATTACCTCCTCACCTATGGCTCTTGTCCAAGGGTTGTGTCTGTGTGTCACTAGTGCCTGGGAAACATCAGTTGACATGCTCACTCAACGTGAGATGCACTCGGTCCATGATACTGATCAGGTTGTCCCCCAGGGTAGCGGCACTGATGGATCAGCCCGTGACCACCTTCAAAGCTTTAACTGCAGGTTTGAATGGGTTTACACTCAGCCTCAGTTGGGTCAGTTGTTCAACTTACACAACTGTTAGGCATTTGCAGTCAGTACTGCCTGTGTCTAACAACAGCAAGGGTTGACAACCTTCTTGTAAATTTCTTGTCTACATTCTCGCATTTCTTTCTCATTTATGATCTTCTTTAGTGTCCCTGCCAGAATAATTCATCAGGAATTACGGCACAGCCACTGGTTGGGCCTAAAGTGTAAAAGGCCCACCTGTAATCATTCTTTACACTCAAACGCCTTCATTAGCTGGCCTAATAATGTCCTCACTAGAGTCGCCCTTAATCCTGAGTCCGCCTCGGTTGGTTGTCCCTATAGCATAATATGCCGCTAGTCCGCCTAAGCGAAGGGTGTTGGAGTCCGCCTAAACACGTCACAACTAAGTCCGCCTTAGCCCCTCAATTTACACTCATTTAATTGAGACATACGGTACCCCTGATATCAAGATGCTTTGAGCCTAGCCTCGAATCATAGGAGGAAGCCTGCATATCCTCCACCTCCATTAGGCACAGCTGGGCCAAGGACCCCCATGCCACCCATTTACTGACTGAGTGTGTCAGAATAGCACCTTGGTACCTGGTGCTCTTGCCTCCAACTGGTGACCTAGCGATCCTCACTTCATCTCAGTGACTGGAATCCCCGCCACCAGCTGTATATAATGCTACTGGAGAGTTCCCATTCTGTTCAAAACGCCCATTCACATTTTGGGCACAGTTGTAGAATACATGCGAATGTCGTCGCCTCGGGAACCTCCTGTCTAGTCATCACACTTTTCAGAGATCGCAATTGCTCCTAGTGAGTGAGGCCGATTGGGTAATAGGGCATCCCCTTTGCATAGTCTGATGTGTAAACTAATTTTTTCCCTATCTATTTACACCCACTAAGTTTACTTTAAGTTGTCCCCCTTTACTTATTAATTCCTAAGCTACTTCACGCGCTACTCCTGGTGAGCTTTGTCAGTTACGAGTTCTCCCAAATCCAAGGTTTTGTAAACTAGTACAACGGACTTGACTTCCAAATAAAATCCCTTTTGAGCAGGTTTATCCCTACTCATGAGTCCTCCCTCGTCCCCTTCTCTTCTGTTGGGAAACCACCATTTCATTCAAATTTATTCACTTTTGGTTTAAACTAACCGGGTCTAGCCCCATTTATTTCACTAAGTTTGGGACATATATTTCCCCCTTTCTTTCTACTGGGGTCACCCCTATAGGTACATAGGTGACCAGATAAATTCCCTTCTGTATCAGCCTACTTTTCTGGCTGTTCTGAGAGCTAAAACCTTGTTCTTTTCTAGCCCCATCATTGAGTGGTCGCTAGTTACTGTAAAGAACAAGCGTTAAAGCCTCAAAAAAGCTGTGGCCCAAATGACCTAGTAATTCCAGCGCCTCTTCACTGCGAGACCACAAGAGTAACACTTACCTTTTTTACACAAAATAGAGACACATAGACGTTCCTGCCATCTCAGTTCTAGTTCTAAAAAGACCAGTGAGCCTCTCTCTATTCAGTTTGATCGGATAGCTTCACAGGCATGATTATCAGTCTTAGCCACCTTACAGGAAGATGAACCCTCAACTATGAAGTCAGAAGTTGACCTACCTTCACAGATTGAGAATAAGGTCCAGGCTGCATTTGAGAATGCCCTTGGACTGCTCAACCAAAAGTTGGAGGCCATGAATGGCAGGAGGCACCCTCCTGTGTCCAGCTTCACGGCCCTTCCTGCCTTTTCCAGAGCTTCTGGTAAGTCTATAACAGATTTTATATCTCACTTGACCCGTTTCTTTACCCTTCAAGGCGTAACTGAAGCAGATCATGCATATAAAATCGCCTTTCTGGAGTCTTGCCTAACAGGTCCTGCTTTAGCATCCTACCGGGACTTTAGCAGTGGTACTCCACAGCCAACCCGCTATGAAGAGTTTACAGCTTTTCTACTGAGAGACTTTCCGGTAGGGAGTGACTCAGATATGCATCAGCAGTTGATCCAAGATCCTCTGCAGAAGTTGACTGAGTCTGTGATAGTCTACCTTGAGCACCTTAAGAGACTGTCCAGGGTGGCTTATCCAGATCTTGCGACTGACCTTAGAGATTCAATTATAAAACCTATCTTTGGGAGGGCTGAAACCAGTCCTCCCAGATAGTATTAAGTTCAGGGAGTTTACAACTCTCGAAGAGACTCACAAAGCAGCTTGTTACACAGAATGGCAGATTTTTTGGGATGAGATTAGGTATACTGCCCCATCTAATGTTGTTTTCTCTTCAGAACAAAAGACCACCGACAATGTCAGGTCAATGTCGAATCATAGGGGCTCCCCTCAATGTCCATCAGCAACGTCGTCTGATGAGATTCGACGTTTACAATCGGAGATGGCCCTGCTTACGGCCCACATTGCGCGACTTACAGCACAGCAAATGGCACTGCCTCTGAGGAACCTGATGCCATCAAGGATGCCATCGGCCTACGTCCAAAATGCTGGCAGTCGCCCGTCAGGGGCACATTTACAGATGTGCTCCTACCATGGAGGCTGCACCCACAACAACGCTAGTTTCCGGGCCCAACATCCCGACAGGGCTGGTCCTAGCAACGCCACCACCACCAGCCCTGGCCGCTGCTATTTTTGTTGAACGACGGCCCACCTAACTGACCAATGTGACAGACCCTGTCGGCATTGCAGACAAATATGAGTGCACAGGGCAACGGCCGGCCTACATCCGGACCCAAAATGCCTGGTGAGACTAACTTTGGTAATCCTGGTTACTCTCCTCAGGGGACAAGTGGGAATTTTCGGCGATATGCGGCTCCACCTCCTGAAGGGATGGGAAACCAATATCAGCCACCCTGCAGCAAAATTATACCATAGGGGCAACTGACGGGCTTCCTCACCCAGATCTGTTTGATCTGGATGATGAAGTTCTTGCTGAACACCTGGTGGATCCTTCACAACCGTGTTATCTTGTCTGTGTGATCAGTATTGGATTTTGAGCCGCCGCAGTGGTTTCGGCACTGGCACTGTCATCTGCCTTGCCGCCGCTGCTGCCGAAATGTGTGACGCCAGTCAACCTAAACCCATCAACGATGCCAAAAACGACTGGTGATGTCAGCATGGTTGTGTCGTATCGACGGATGGAAAGTACACCTGCGCCTCCGGCCCATTTTGCCGCCCAAGGACCCCCGCCTGGAATTCCTACAGACTCCGCACTGGAGGTTGTTGGTCAGATGGAATCCATGAATCTGCTAGGTATACTGCCTTCTTTTTCTGACATTTCAGGTCTGAAAATGAGATATCCTTATAAGTCACCGGCTTTAATGATCTCTAATTTACAGATTTCTCATCCATCATTGATGCAATGCCGGCCGTGTGGTCAATGGATTTGGCCAAGAAGTATCCGCACGTCCCATGAGCACTACTCAACGAGCCATTCGAGGTTGAGGCGCTTATGGCCGCAGACGTGGTGCTTTCGGCACCAGCAGCACTGGGGATGTTGGGGCCTGAGGTTGCTCGACGAGTGCTCGAGTTTATCCCTGAGGGAATTATTCGCGCCAACCCGGTGGACAAGATTCTGTTGGACGGTGAACTGTTATCCCTGGCAGTGGACACCATCCACCGCCCTGTGGAGGAAGTGGGTCGCAACGCGCGGCCCACAGCAGTTGTTGCTGCATCACCGTCAACGATGACAACAGGAGCCCAAACACTGGTGGTGATTTCTCAACAGCAACCAGTCCCCAACGCCTTTGGAGAGACGTTGTGCACCATCAATGACGACGTCAGCATCATTGAGGCATCGCCATTCCTGATGGCAACCGCCCCGCAGTTCCCGAAGATTGGCGTTCTTCGCGAAGTCGACCCGTGCGGAGGCTTGGTCATCGACTTCCCCGGCGAGGACCTGGTATCATCTGACAACGACAACGAAGAATGAAGCCGCCTGACGGATGAACACTGTACATATTGGTGTATATTTATGAGCACAGTTTGTAAATAGCTTGTACATAATAAATTGGGCCTTCGTGACACTACTGTTCTTAGGAATGAGCTCTGCAATACATGCCACTCAGTACCAATTCTGTGGTCTTTCAAGAAGCGGTCATCCACTTGAGCTACCTCAAAAAGTTGAATGCAAGCCACCAAAATCTTGGTGGAGTCCATGACGCATGAATGTTACAGTGTATGTTCCTATTTCTGATCCAATCACTACTGTAGCATGGAAGTGCACATTGCAAAACCGTAAGGTGTGCACTAATACTGGTTTTTTCGGATCTAGGAGCATTACTGCAGAGGTCATAACCACTCAGCATCTAGCGCCTGCGGCTTGTACGCTAGCACATCGCACAAAGGTGTTTGGTTTACAAAAGCTTGTGGAAATATGCCCTGGCTTTTATAGGCTTTTATGTACTCATGGTGCTGCAGTGACGTCTGCAAGATAGTGACTAACTTCATCGAGGAGGGACAGGTTGCTTCGTGGGATGGCACTACAGCTCTAAGTACCTTACGAGATGTAGGTGGATGCAGTCCCACTGCAGGTCAATGCACTACTCTAGATGGAGTAATCGTTTGGCCTGCAAACTTTACAGCACAGTGTCATTATCGCCCTCAGGGCAATTACACTGTGTCTGTGTCAGGGAACCATATCATCATCGATGATTTGCAAGTTGCCCTGAAGATCCCGGGAAACTCTCGCATCTTTCGGTTGTGTCCCAACCTCCAGTTGAACACAGTACGAACAGATCAGGGTCTTCTTCTACGCATCCACGGAAGATTTAATTTGACCCAGAGGTTGTTCGGATTGGCAAAGGACTCCTGTCCTGACCCCATCAATGCCAAACTGAACTACCTGGATCAGCAGATCAAAGAGTCCGAAATTAACAATTTTCGGTTCATGTGGCTTGAGCTGTGCTCTCACCCCCAATGCTACCTTGATCTGACTTGGCAGTTGCTTAACTTTGACCCTACCCTGGGGGTCCGGGCATTTCTGGAAAGGAATGACCTGATGGCGGAATTCACGGGTGAAGCACTGACGATATGGCCGTGTCAAAAGGTCAATGCCACGTATGTCTACCACTCGTACCCGGTGGGAGACACCTGTTACAAGTATCTACCTGTGCAAATTGGCGGTACCATTAATTTTGCCACCCCCACTGGCCCAGATCTCATTAAATTCAGCCCAAAAGTGTGGTGTGATCACCACTTTACGGGGATTTTCCAAAATTGCTCTGGCTGGTTTACTGAGTCTGACACAGTCCATGTGAGCCACATTCCGCTTGAACTTTCCCGGAAACAGCGCTTCAAAGTCACCCATTTTGACGCTCCTGCGCTCTTTCATGATCAGTTGGCAATGACCCCTTCAAGTTTTACTTTCTTTAAACAATACGTTTACAAGACTGAGCAGATTGAAGCTGTCTTAAACCAGTTGGTAAACTTTACCACTGGTCTATCCCTACAACCAGATTCACTCTATCAGGCAGTTGCAGGGGTAGGGACTGACATCAAGGCCTCTCTGGACAGTGTTGGTCTGGCAGCAAACAATGTGATTACTGGTCAACAGCACAATCTCATACAAGGCTTAGAGTCTTTTCTGAGTGGACCCGTGCAGCTGATCTTTAACACCCTCATCACCTTTGGCAGTGCTGGCTGGTACAGGATATCTCATCTATGTTTAGTTATCCTATTATCTCAGCTACCGCCTGCAGAAAAGACAGGTCAGGTTTGTTGGCCAATACTCTCCATTGAATCTTTTCCGTAAAGTCCAACCTTGGGCTGGTTTTCACTATGTCCAGAACAATGTGCCATCTCAGATAGACAGAATCACTCCATGTTTCATCGTACTGGTTGATGCCAAGGAAACTCCAGCTTTCCTTGACACTGGTTGTCCACAGACCATCATTATTCAACCTCTTCACAAGGCCTTGATTAAAGAGAGTCTGAAGGCGGCCATGGCCTTCCAGCAACATCATGACTTTAACCCATTGATGAATATCAATGGGAAAGCCGTCCATACTCTCCTATCGGGACTGTATGAGATCATGTTGCCTGGAACTCGTCAGCCACACACAAGAGTGGATATACACCTCCATGTATGTAAGACTACATCTCTTTTTTGGGCATCGGTCAATCTGATTCTTGGATTGGACTTTCTAGAACAATTCAAGAATATCATGTTTGATTACCAACAACATGTCTGTTAATTGAACGCAGTAGAACTGCCACTTCTCTTGACAGCGGCTGAGATTGATTAAGTCGAACCCTGGTGGGAGAACACACGTTCACTACCAAGGGCCTCCCATGGGTCCGGGTCTCGATCAAGATCAAGGACTTTTTCCATTTCTCGGCCACCCCCACCGGCTTCCTCCATTGCCTCATCACGTGGGTCGACCAGAGGTAGCTGGACCTCTTCTAGATGGGCTAGTTGTCATCTAATGGCCAGATGAGGGTCAACTTGCCCTCGACCCCCACCTGGAAACTCACCGGTTACACTAGAGAAGGGCCGCTTCCATGAGCCTAGTGATTCAGATGCACCTGCATAACCTGTGTTAGAGGTGCCACCACTCTCACCAAATTGAATCACTAGGAGCTATTCAGAGCTCAGGAGAGTGATCGGATCTTGTGCTTACTGTACAGGTTCATCCCACTCCTACGACTAATCCAGAATCATCTGTTGGTTATGCTCTGGTAGGGTTACTCCGATGCACCGGTTTGCGGATACCCAGGCAGACCGATAGGCCAGAGTCGAGTTTTGGTGATACTGCACTTGATCCAGGTCATGTAATGTCAGCCTTCTACCCCACTGAGGTGAGGACCCCTCATATCAGAGTTCTCCTGAACAATTGGGTAGAAGCCAAAGCTCTGATTGATACAGGAGCAGTTTTCTCGCACCTGGATCACAAGTTGGCAGTCCAGTTACCCGACTTGGTGCTCACAGAGACTAGGGCTCGCCCCATAGCAGCCAATGGGTTTCGGATTCTACTGCTAGGCGCTGCCTATGTCACAGTGACAGTGGCTGATGTCTCTGAACGGATTCAGGTCCAAATTCAAGAGAATTGTTTGGCTGAACTAGTCTTGGAGAGGAACTTCCTCTGACAGTTCAATTGTGTCAGCTTGAACTGGGAGAAATCCTATCTTCAGTTCAAGGAACTTCGGGTTCTGTGTGAGGGCCTCATTCACAATCCTCCCTCTGCTCATGGTGCAGTGCCCTTGCAGGAGTTGATTGTCCTTGAACCTTGCTCGCTGACACAGTTTACTGCAACTGTACCTTCACTCTATGGGACTGTGCCCGAGGTAGCTTTCTTCCCTAAGCCCCTCCTGGGACAACAATGCAGCATATATTTTGCTGGTACTGTGAGTACTGTGGCTAACAGTCACATACCCTTACAGGTAGTTAACCCGATTACACACTCAGTGGTTCTCTACCCACACACGACCATCCGTCATGTGTAGATGCACACTGATTCCTCGCGGGGATCCACGGTCAAGTCTGATACCATCCTTGATCAGAAGTGGGTCGAAGCAAATGCTGTGATATCATCCGATATTTCCTCACAGGACAAGACAGCATTACTTGACCTACTGGTCCCATTCACTGACCTCTATGCTATTGATGGGAAGGACACAGGTTCCACTGACCTCGTGCACAACCATATCAGCTTGGGTGACGCTCGCCCAGTCCGCTGTTTCCCTTACCGCACCGCGCCCAAGGAAACCTCATTATACAGGAAGTCAGAGCGCTTCAGGAAAAAGGTATTATCCAGCCTAGTACTTCCCCCTGGGCTACGAATACCATCCTGGTGTGCAAGAAAAATGGGTCACACTGGATGTGTGTTGATTTTCGGGGTCTTAATGAGGTCACGAAAAAGGATGTCTATCCTCTCCCACAGATTGATGACATCCTCGACACAGTCAAGGGTATGAAATACTTTACTACCCTTGATCAGGCTAACACCTATTGGTCTATACCTATCCCCGAGGCAGACAAAGAGAAAATGGTGTTCAATATGCCTATTGGACTTTATGAGTTATACTATCAGCCTTTTGGTCTCTGCAATGCCCATGGGACATTCAAACGTCTCATGGACTTGCTTCTCACGGGATTGCAGTGGTGTACAGCATTGACCTATCTCGATGACATCTTGGTGTTTGGGAACTCTCACACCCAGATGCTTGAGCGACTGATGGATGTGTTTACCTGTCTCCATCAGGGTGGAATGAAGCTCAGACTGAGGAAGTGCAAGTTTTTGCACTTTGATGTGGAATATCTAGGCTGCCCCATCCCACAGAAGGGCCTAAAACTGGATAAAGTCAAATTGGCTGCCGTCCAGGATCTACCCATTCCACAAAACGCCAAAGAAAAAAAAACCTTTTCTTGGTCTTGTGTCTTATTATAGGCGTTTCATCCCTGGTTGTGCCCGGCTCAGCGAGCCACTGACCAAGCTCTTATGGAAGGGAGTTACCTTTGTGTGGTCAAAACCTCAGCAAGCGGCATTTGACGAACTCCGACGATTGCTGAGGAACCCTCCTATTCTGCGCCATCCGGACATTACAAAATCCTTCATCCTTCAAACTGATGCAAGTATTTTGGGGATAGGAGCGGTTCTGAGCCAGTTAGACAATGATGGATACAACTATCCTGTCGTGTACCCCAGTAGAGGGTTAACGGCTGCCAAGAAGAACTACACTATCATGGAGTTAGAGACTCTCCCTGTTGTCCATTTCATCAAGCACTTTCGGCCTTACCTCTTTCAACCTGAGGTGGTCATTCAGACTGATCTTATCGCTGTTAAGGCTGTGTTGGAGAAACCTAACCTTTCAGCTCGGATAGCTCGGTGAGGCCTCGCGCTCGCTGAATTCAAACTGACAATTCAGCCGCAAAAAGGTCCGTCCAATGGTCATGCAGATGCATTATCATGCCTGCCTGATCCTAATTCCCTTGCGGGGGAGAGTATTCATGATACTCCCCTATACAGACCAGAGGGAGAAGTTATGATGATCTCCGATGGTGCTCAGTGCCTGGCGAGGTCATCTCCAATGATCACTGATGGTGTGCAGCGCCTGGCGATGTCAGAGTCTTATGCTGAGATATCACAGGATGCGCAGCACCGTGACCTTCTCGCAGCTCAATTTGAGGATCCTGATCTAGCCTCCATTCTTAAGTCACTAAAACCCTACAGTGACCAGAATGATGTTAATGGCTACCACCTGTTGGATAACATCCTCCAGAAGTGGACAGGCATGTCCAGCAAGATTGTCATTCCCTGATCAATGGTTACTACCATTATTGAGGCTCACCATAATGACATTCTTGCTGGACACTTTGGTGCTAAACATACCACGACCCTTATAGCCAGCAGGTGCCACTGGCATTCCCTCAGTGCAGAGGTAAAATCCTTTTGTCAGCCCTGTGATCTTTGCCAATGGAATAAACCTGCAAGACAAAAGACCCGAGCAGCTCTGAAACCCATCACCATTACGGGGCCGTTTCATCGAGTAGGTGTCGACTGTATGGGACCAATGACCACTAGTGAAAGTGGCAACCAATTTATTGTAATCTTTATTGACTACTTTACCAAATGGGTTGAAGCTTTCGCTACTCCGGATATTACTGCGCAAACCATAGCAACCCTTTTTGTTATACAAATTGTCTGCAGGCATGGGGCACCGCAGATTCTTCAGCCTGATCGTGGCACTGATTTCACATCCAAACTGATGACCAAAATTACTGCTATTTGTTCAACTAAGAAAATCCACTCCACTGCTTATCATCTGATGACAAACGGCGAAGTAGAATGAGCTAATGAGATGCTAGCTACACAGCTACGTATGTATGTCCACCAAGGTCATACTGATTGGGATGAACACTTGCCCTATTCTGTGTTCGCTGTCAACATTAGCATGAATGAGTCCACAGGATATTCCCTCTTTGAACTCATGTATGGTCGTACCCCATGTTTCCTGTTGATGTGGCGCTCTCATTCAGCCCTCCGGCCCATATCATTGATATTTCCACCTAGGTTAAATGGCATTTTACAAATGCCTTAACCTTGATCCAGGGTCGGATTGAGAGATCACAGGCAGCTTATGCTCGTTCTTATGATTGCATGGCAGGAGATGTTCCATACAAAGTTGGAGATCAGGTGTTCAAACTGCGCACCACTGGCAAGCATGGCCTTACCCCTTAATTGCTGCCCATTTATGATGGGCCATACTTTGTAACGAATGTTGCATATCCCAATGTCACCATTCGGCTTCAGACAGATCAAGAAGATACTGTGCATGTCAATCAGCTTAGACGCTACGTGTCACCTGATCAGTCTACTGAAGCAGAGGAGATACCTTCCACTTCACAGGAAGTCGAGACGACACCCTTGTTGATTCCATCAACAAGCCGAGATTTTACACAAGATCTCATTGACCCACATCTTGATGCAGAGGTCTCAGACCCGTAATCAAGTAGCTCTTCTCTTCTTTAGTCGACTTAAAAATGAGGTCCTCCTTTTTTGAAGGACCGCGGTGCCCCTCATGGAATACCTGCTCCTGCTCCACACTGGATCAGCAGTGTAAAGAAGAGAATGAGCAGGGATCAATGCATCTAAACTAGGGTATTGCATCAAATCACAGAAGCATTCGTGCGATAGCTTGCATCTTGCCCCTTAAAATTTTTCTTTCAATCTCATTATAGATCTTACAGATCAGTCGACAAATGGCAACTTCACACATTACCAAATGGACCAATTGGCCTCAGCAACTCCACACATAACCGACCACACTGATCAGTTGACATCAGCAACTCCACGCATCATTGACACAACTCCACGAGTCAGAACCCCCCAAAAAACCATTGGACCATCGACCACCCGCCGTCACCTCCACCTGGATGATTGACCCCCAGGGACATGCCGCATAAACCTCAACAACACAAGGATGAGGATGCCCTTTTTGGAAGGACTGCCCTGTCAGTTGCTGACGAATTTCGCCCAATGTCACTTGATTCACATCATGTTTTTCCCTTATGTTTTTCACCACTTTTTGTTTTACAGTAACTTATGTTAATTTTGCATTCCGTTTTTATAATTTCTACATGTAATTTTTGTATGTACTTTTTGCATTTCCTTTCTGTTTCATTTTCACACTTTTATTTCCGTTTCCATTTATTATTTTTCTGTTGGGCACGTAGACTAGGGTATGTAACCCACTAGTCAGAATTTCCTTTAAAGATAAGCTCTCCGAGCTCATCGCTATAATTGGAGCACAACGTGCACCTCTTATCAGCAAAAACTAGTGACGTTCTGCAATGTGAAACCCCTAGTTGGAAATTCTCTCTAGATGATGTTCATATGTTTAGCATGGAGAGTGAAACTCGCCCCAATGCTTAACCTAGTGAACTGGAAAATGTCTATGTGACCATAGGCATCTTCTGCAGCAATTTCAGCTGTAGAAGTTAGCTTGGGTGTGTCTTAGCTCCGCCCAAGGCATACTGTAGATTATGGGGCCCTTTGAAAGGGCTTGTTTCTTTAGTTTTGGACTTATTTTCTGTTCCTAATTGTCTTCGCCTTTTACAGCCTGCATTCCTGTGTTTGCCTGCATCGTCTATTATATAATTTGCATATTTCTGTCTGCGTCCACTGCCTCTTTTAATAAATTCCCATATTCGCCTTTGGTCTCCCTTTCGTCGCCCGACACCGTAACCCAACCTTGGGAGTTTACCTCATCGCCCATTGATCGAGAACCCCCGTTGCCTCCCCAAGGAACACTTGCATCGTCGCACGCCAACCCACTCCAGTTGAACCCTACGCTGAATCGCTTCAGATTACTGTAGCCACTCCCCATTGTCCCTAGGACCCGCGTTTGACCCTTGAACCCATCGCCCAGTGCCGAGTACTTTGAGAAGAGGATTTAGTGAGTCTTCTCAGGGGTTATTATTGTTGAGGGTAGTTCCAGGAATGGCACAGTCCCTCAATCTCAGTGAGTGAGGGCTAGGGATCACCACCCCTGACCTGGCCACGTTGTCCATTATTCTACAGCTGAACCCTAGGACAAGGCGGAGGTACACCCTAGGTTTTCCTGTGGTAGTACCAGCTGGGTTAGGTTCCCAAAATGAATATATTAGGGAGCCACCCAAGGGGGTCACAGCATGTCACTCACAGTGTCATGGCCGTATTTTCTAAGGGATACGGTATGGGTTTTCCCATCAATGTGACTGTTCACCTATTCAGTTAATGTGAGATGGCTCCTAATGCATTTAATGTGACAGCTGTAATGAGAATCACTGTTTTGAGTTTCACTGTTGTGTGTTTGGCTGTATTGGAGACATGGCAAACTTCGTACCATCAGCAGGAGACAGAAATCTTTTGGTTTCGCCCCTATTCAGGGAAAAACACAACAGCGATTCTCAAAACAGCGAAACTCAATACAGCGATTCTCGAAACAGTGATATCCCAAAACAGTGATTCTCAATTCAGCGAGGTCTCAATACAGTGAAGTCTCAAAACAGCAAATATCAATTCAGTGAAGTCTCAATACAGTGATTCTCAAAACAGGGAAGTATCAGAACAGATTCTCAAAATAACGAATTTTCAAAACAGTTGTAACGTAGATGCTAATGCATCATTGTAAATTCATAATGTACAGTATGTGTATTTTATTACTATATATAAATTTATTCTATAATTTATTTTCTCAAGGATGTCTGAGTTTTCCTATATTGACATCACGGTAAATTCCTCTGAAGTGTTCTGTTTTAAATGTTTCGCACCCAGAAGCCATTATTGACCCAATTAAGACATACATAATTAATTTGCACATCGGCACCTGGCCCTCATAAGTCATATGAAAACACACATGTACAATAATTCCCCCCAGAGGCGTAAAAACACCCGCCCCATGTAGAAAATGCAACAACCCTGACCCAGACACAAGATTCAGCTAGAACACATGGAAAACAGAAAAGCACACGAAAAACTAAAAACATGTAGGCGTGGCTAAGCATGTGGTAAATTAAAGCATGTAAGCGTGGAAGTTAAGCATGAATTAAAGCATAAAGGCATGGCGATAGAAGCATTCAGTAAATGGAAGCAGGTAAGCAAAGCAATGATTGGTTAGGAAAGCAAGACAGAAGCGGACCTCCCCATGGTGTGAAGGCATGGTCTAAAGAAGCAGTATAAAAGGCAAAGAAAGCGTGAAATATGCAGATTTTTATTTGTGTTCGTTTTTTAATAAAGGGCATGTGGAAGCATAAATTAGTGTAATCGGGTTACGTTGATGCCTAAGAAAGCAGTTGGGGGGTTTTGTATTCGTGGTTATTGTTATCATTTGTATTATTTTCCGTAACATTATCGTGTGCCGCCCCATAGACGTTTTGTTGACTCATGTAAAAGTACAGAGTAGAAAACGGGCGTTACACAGTTATCTTTAGAATGGAAAAATTGAGATTGGGCGGTGTAGACGTTTTGGCGTATGGCCCATTTGGTCCTCCGTTTCGATCTGGTGGATGTCAGTTGTCCCACATTCTGGCACCAATCGCCAGATTTCTGACATGGCTTTATAGCATGTGTTTTCACATTACAGCTTTTTATTCTGGTTTGTTTATTATTAACATATCCACATGCATGTTTTTTGTTTCTTTTTTCCTTTATCGATTCATTTCTTTGAATATTCATAATTTGTAGTTTTTGGATAATCTTTCAGGTTGTGTACTTTTGTTCCATTTTTACCTTCTTTTTACTACATTATTTTACTTCTCATGTCTTAATCATTCGTTTTTTGTTTTGCCTTTACTGCTTAATTGTTTTATTCGTTTATCATCTTATTTGTTTTATTTCATCAATTTAATTTTTTTGCAATGCAATTAAGCTGAATACAAAATAACTTTAATAAAATCCTTATGATAATTTGTCGCTTTTGTTTTTCCAACGTTTCGAAAAAATTTTTTTCTCACAAAAATTTTCTTGTGATTTTGGAATGGTCTGTCCGTGCATATCTACCACAACTGCAGCACCAAAGCATGTGAAATTTAGATGACCAAATGCGACTAAAAATTGATCATCTCATCAACCATCAAAAACGATTTCAATTTATCTAATTTGCATATTGTGCGCATTTACTCTAATGCACAGAAATTTTTAGTATTCGCTGTATTGAGACTTCGCTGTAATGAGAATTGCTGTTTTGAGTCTCACTATTTTGAGTTTCGCTGTATTGGGGACACGCCAATCTTTTTCGGTACCGTCGACTTTCTGTGACAGATTACGGAAGCAACGATCATCTTTTCAAAGCCATTTCTTTTTTTCAAGAAAGACTTCCACATGTTGGCATCCGACGATTGTTATTTCTGCATATCTCACATAACAAAAAACGAAAATCTTGAAATATTGTCAAAATCAGTATACATTACATTGATTTATTACACGAATTTGGCACAATGAGAAATATAAAACTATAGCAGTTCAGGGCGCAAAATAAACTATTCTACTATAATTATTCAACGTAAAAAGAGGAAAATAACGAAAAACAGCTTCATTCCCTTAAAAATGCGTAAAAAGATTATACATATAGTCTGTTTTTTATAAAATGCTTCCAAATAGAAAAGTGACACAAATCAGTACTGTCGTCTAAAACCTTTACGCAGAGATCTTACCATGAAATTTTTCACTCGAAAAATTTCTAAAGGTGAGGTTAGTATGCTCACAAATTTTCAGTCCCATGCGATGTATTGTTTATCAGAAAATCATGAAAATATGAAAAACTACTTACTCTCCACTTTCGTTATTCAGAAGCATTTCTAAAAAAACAGATTATAGATCAGAATCCGCTTAAAATTGCGGGCATATAATCATAGCAGGAAAGCAAAAGTATTCGCAACGCTCGTAAACTATTTGGCGCTGGGCCAAGAAAATAAAACGAACGAATGTTGGGATCGTAGAAATGTTTAATATAATCTTAGATGTAGACGACACCTCATCAATAGTCTGTTTTTCTTCAAATACTTCTAAATAATGAAAGTGGGAACCAAGCTCTATTCTATATTTTTACAATAATCTCCTAAAATATATGTCACATAAGACTAAACATTTGCGAGCCTATACTCAATTAACCTTTAACCATTTTTTGAGTAAAAGGATTGAACAGCAAAAGCTTTGCATCAATGATTTTGACAACGGTACTAATTTTTGTCATTTTTCAACTCTGCAAGCATTTTATAAAAAACATACTAAAGTAAGTCTGCTACTGTGAAGTCTGCTATCGCTGCCAATTCAAAATATATGCACTATAATCAATGTTTAATTTGCATGTTTAGAGCAGAGAACGACAAATTGCAGTGACCAATTTCGCAATTTTGGTAAATCATACACATTTGTGAGCAACAACATCCTTCATTTCCATTTTAACTCAGGGTTTTGACTAAATTTTTATCACTTTTTAAGATGAAGAAATGATTAGCTTAACGAGGAAACTGCGGAGCGCTAGTAAAATTCAACTATATTTCTGCTATATGTTTTACCCATATTTTGCCATAACCACAAGAGTTAGACATAATTGGTTAAATTCAACCACATTTTCGTCACGTTCTGACCGCATTTCTGGTCTACCGCGAAACTAAGGAACTGGCGCAAAAATTTTGGAGGGTATAGGTGCTGAACAAAACTGATGTTTTTTCGGACTCGATGAAAAATCGTGGTAAAAATTGGCTTCTCCTAACTCAAATTTACTAAACTACCAAAATTGAAAATCTCTTTCCGATCCACCCATACGAAATTTTTACAACTTAGGGGCGGCATTTAAAGTTTTATATGAAAAATACAAGAACAATGAAAGATCTGTCCAGGCTCCGAGAGAGCGAGAGAGAGATGATGAAAACTACTCAATCAAGCAGTGCAATAAAACACGAGCTCATTCGTTAAGAACTCAATTTCGTATAGAATATGATTTCGGGGATTTGCCCGTCCTCCACCGAAGTACCGTTATTATTGCCCGCCGCGTAGGTAAATTGAAAAGTAATGCAACATCCGCCGCTCGATTGGTGTACAATGCGGCGTACACCTTTAGCGCCGTAGTGTGAATCGACGCCCTAAAAACAAAGGAGCTCATTTAATCTCTTCAGATATTTCATCACTTTGGGTCACATTATATGACTGAAAACAGGATAACATGCAAAAGTACAGGAAATGAGCTATCGAAATCACTGTTTTTTAATTTCATAAGCAGATCAATTGATTCACTCATACCTGCGACTTGCGAGCAATTTAAGCTACCGGGTACATTGCTGTTTGTGTCGTATGCCTAAATGCACGTGGTCGGCGCGTCAGAAAAATAACGCTCGGTGGGGGACTCGAGCCCTCGACTTTCTGCATACAAGGCAGACGCGTTATTCAACTGCGCTAACCGAGACACGTGCAATGTTCCGAAATTGTGGTTGTAGTGTTGGTGGTGATTGCGGGGCATGCCGCATAATGCACAGCCGGACGCACAACTACATCATCTGCTGGTGACTCGAAAAAATTAAGACACACTTTCTGAGAGATTCGACATTGTGTTACATTGAACCATGATAAGCTGAAAATGAGTAATATCTGAAAATGAGACACTTTGAGCAGTTTAACACGCTGAACATCGTCTTGGCATTATCGCTCGAAAGTTTACAATTTTCAATTTTTTTTAGAATTTCTTGGTCTGTATACGTGTTTTGAGAAATCAGAGCTCAGGGAAGACGTGTCTCTATAGTCAAACTACGCTGTAGACAATACTCTATCATCATGTATGAAAAGCTTTCTCTACTCACCTACTTCACACTTTTTATGTTAAAGTGTCAAAAATGAGAAGGAAAAGTCTTCCCATAGGATGCCGCAGAATTTGCTTCTTTATTCTTTTAATGCATATAATGCCCAACATATTGTGCTAAAGTTTCTATCAAATTTGCGTGTCGTTCTGGGGGCTGCAAGTGTTAGCACCTTTTACGTTTTTAAAAATCAATTAAAAGTTGATTGTTCAAGAAAACGTTTTTGATATTTTTCTAGTTTCCATACGAACGCTTACGGGGCTCTATTTTTATTTTTTTACTCGCTGACACCTTACCCCCCGTACGATGAGAAAACAAAGGATCGCCTGGAAAATTCTTTCCGTGCATATCTGTGAGACTAGGACATTACTATCTTAAATTTTATTCATACAAGGGCAAAGCCTCCCACTAGTTTACGCTATTACCCAGAGAAATCTAGGGAGGGGGAGGGTACACATTTTTCCAACAGACTACAAGGCTAGGTGTATGATTCAGACACATTTTGGTGATTTGATGCATTAAAAATTAATAAAAATTATGCGTCATGCCAAGCTTCAGCTTATTTTGAGTAAGCATTAAATCGTTCACAAATCAGAGTCAGAAAGTTTGACTTAGAATTTCGAGCAGGGGGACTACCCAGCAGTCATGTATGACTGCATTTGCCAAGGTTTAGACTAAGAAACACGATTTATGTATTAGCGTAATTTTAACTTGCAATTCGCTAGATTATAATGTTTTTACGTCTTTCGATACTAACATTCTCGTGTAGAAACTTGAAAAAATCATTTTAAGAGAATATGAACTCTGGATTCCCGCACCAAGATTTTCAGTCTGCGTCCACGAGCAACATTTCGCTTTTCCAGCCGTTATTTTCATCTAATAAACTATTCTAGTCTAAAAAATAATAATTCCTTGAGAAAAAATGAATTATTGATGCAGACTGTTTGACTACAAATTCGAAATTATTATCTATTTCGTTTAAGAAATTTCATCAGTTTTTCTGAGATTATAGGGGAATTAATAACTTACTCAAAACTAGTGCAATTACCTTCAAACATGCAGATGCTATATAAGTGACGCCGGGGGATATTTCGGCCGGTTCTTTGAATAGGACACGAAACGTATTCATCGATCCATCACATTGAAACGAAGTATCGTTGGTGGCTAATACTTTACCGCTTCCACAATGTATAATCTATAAAAATAAAAAATTGGGAATATACCTTTACACAAACATCAAAAGTCAATCAATAATCCAGAAACATCCTATTTTTTTGATTGTCAAGTATTTTTGGACATCGAGTTCAATTAATTTTTGGGACATATTTTTTCTATCCTTTCCGGGCCACAATGTAGTCTTTTGTAACTTGCACCATTATTTGACGTAATTCGAAAAGTGTGAATTACTGATGCCAGGAAACTAAATTGATACTACTCAAGCTTTTGACCTGAATTGTGACGGCATAATCGCTAGGACCATGGATCGAACCATACAAACCAAAGCCGACAACGAAAATTCGGCGATCAACGTTGAACCTGAATTATTTGATCCATGAAGATGGATGATTAAAAGAAGCGTAACACCTGGAGGACAAAACTCTGAAACTTATATTGAATAAATCCCAAGTTCAAGGAAAAAGTCTAAAATTTTAAATTAAAACTATAAAAACTTCGAAAAAAAGGTAAACTGCACAACAAACAAGCAATAGAACTTTTTTCTAAAAATCTTTTTTACTTTCGGGAGAATTACTCGAATACAGTGGTTTCAGAACAGCATAGTTCTTAAGTTATGGTAATTTCGGAATTTTCACAATAATATAACAAAACTTTCAATGACTTTGTCGATCCAACTAACTTTATGCGATCAGGTGTTCCGCTGTAACCCCAACGACCTTCTATTTTCTGGAATCTATTAACAACTTGTTCTTTGCCAGTGACGCAACATCGTGGTATGTCCAAAAAGCTGACCGAAGGTTTAGGATTAACGGTAAAAAATAAGAACAAGTTGACCACTTCGCGATCGGTTAATATGCCACTCTGAGCTGAAAAAAGTAAAAAGAAATAGAAATTTGACGACTGAAGTTCTCTGCAAATGAGATTTTTAAGAGACTGGGGAAATTGAAGCGCTATTTTAGACTAGAAGAGGCACACCATCACATATTAGATTTCATCCGATAAAATTCATGCATATTCTGGCATTCAATATCGATTCTTACAACGAAAACAGTAGGGATGGGCCGGATCGACTTTTTTGGCGACAGCGTATCCGGATCTTGAAAAACTTGGTTCAGCGGATCCGGATCCGGATCTTGGAGAACAGATCCGAGCGGATCTTTCAATAAGTATATGTACTATGTCTAATTTGTCTAAAATTGAGTTGTATGAATTTATATTCATTGGTGTCAATAGATTAATAGATTATTAATTATTGAGGTGTTCGTTTATTGAGATAGTTAACATGTACTAATTAGTAATTTTTATTCATTAAATTGTATTCATTCTTAGAGTAATATTGGTTTCATCAGAAAGGAAATAAATAGAAATGGAAACTTTTTTCAGAAATTATGGATTCAAGTTCTTCTTTTACTAGCAGAGTATGGGACTACTTCACAGTGTCCCCAGATGATGAAGAAAAGGCAAAGTGCAATAAATGCAGAATACAGTTATCCAGAAAAGGTTGTGCTACTGGATGTCAGAGAAAACATTTGGAGAGGAAACATGTGGCAATATACGAGTATAAGCAGTTTTCGGCTAAATAAAAAGAAGATAATGAAAAAAGAAGTAATTGTGGAACAAATTGCTACTAGTATAGAAATGTTGAAAAATTAATTTTTGTGTTTTCTTCGAAGATAGCCAAAAAATGAACCTAGCCACTCAAAAACCAAATTAGAGCATGAACTTAAATCTCAAACGTCTCTGGAATTGCTTCATGCAGAAAGTAAACTTAAATTAGCACCAGCGAAAAGTGTCCCTATGAACAGCTATTCAGCATACCTGTACTTGGGGGGGGGGGGGTTGGGGGGGACCCCCCCAACTTGGGCAACCATGTACCCAAATTCATCCAACCCCCCCAGTTTGGAAAAAATTAAAAAAATTTGCAAAAAAGTGTATGTTTTTTGGCTTTTTTGGGAAAAATTTCGACTTTTTTCTACCCCCCGCCAACTGGTCGGAGGTCTTACAGGTATGCTATTCAGTGGTGCTGGTCAAATTTATGATCCTACTAAAAATCGTTTGGAGGGTGATACTGTTGAAAAGTTACTGTTTCTCAAGTATAATTTTGCTACCGTTGTAGTGTTTTTTTGTACAAGCCTGTTTGTACCTATACAAAGATCGGCCAAAAAGTCTTTGTATGAAAGAATTTTTTTTTATACACTGAAAAAACCATGATTCAGCACTCGAGTTCCCGTCCTTCATAATCATCTTACAAATTAGGAAAATATACTCATAACTTTCATAAATCTGAAAAACTTCGAGGTAAACCTGAAATTTCTGAAAATTAGTTCCGCGATGCTTCTCAATTCAAACTCGGCTTCATGTTTAAAATTACAGTTGCAAAAAATTTGGAAAAATAGATTTTAACGTTCTGAAATGGCCTTTTCCATACAGGTGCGTTTTCATACATACATTACATTTTCCATACCCATACAGTTTTTCATACAAAATTCGCCTTTTCCATACAGGAGGACCACCAACATTTTTTCCTTTACTGGAAATTTTTTCTCCAGAAAGCACGATTTGTAAAAAAAAGTATTGCAAAGAATTATAGAATCCGGCGTCAAGCGCCGGAAAATTTTTCGCGTTTTCTAGTACTGCAAAATTTTATGTGAATAATAATGAATAAAGATCTGATCATGACCGGATCTTAATCATTGACAACAGCGGATCCGGATCCAAAAAATCTGGTTTAGCGGATCCGGATCGGATCCTAAAATTCAGGCGGATGTCCGCGGATCCGGATACCCGGCCCATCCCTAGAAAACAGTCAATAATAAAGGCAAAGGCATTTACAGGATGAATCGAAAAGCACATCGCATCACTCAGAATATAGAATTATAAACCGTGGCCAGAATTTTGGTTTTGAATGGGCATTAAAAAAATTTTAGGTGTAGAACATATGGAAATTTACGTTCTCTCATCAATTGAATTGAAGTGTTTTCATAATTTAAAATTATATGCCAAACTATTTTCTTAAGTGATATGAAGACCGATGTATTTATAGTGTTGGGGTTGGAAAAGGGGTATCCCTACCCCATGGTACAAAATTTCTGAAATTAGGAAGGAGAATGGAGCATTTTTACACACATTCCAGGCATACCTGTAACTGGGGGGAACCCCACCTCCAACTTGGTCAACCATATACCCAACCACCCCAAACTAGGAAAAATTGGGAAAAAGTGGCTTTTTTGGGAAAATTTTCGAATTTTTTGGGTCTTTTCGACCCCCTCCCCAAAATTTTGGTAATTTCGGGACCCCACCCCACAATTTTCGGTCTACCCCCCCCCCAACTGGTCGGACCTTTTACAGGTATGATTCCAGGATAATTTAACTGCAAATCGTCGGAACCAAAACGTTTAAAATTTTTTACTTCATTAGCTGAATAAATGTGCTATCTACACTACACAGAAGAAAAACTGAGCATCTTAAACTGACTAGAAAACTACAAGAAAGTAAACTGACCTAAGAATACATAGCACAGGCAAGAAGCATCGACAAAGTTTCATACTACTTCATGTTTGACCACTTAAAATCCCATGCTCAGCATCTAGATGTATAAATAAAATTATTATTTCATTTCAGGGAAAGTGGCACTGGTTCTGTTCCCCTGGGTATTCTCATGTGGGCAATTCCTAAGTAAGCCCATTTTCAAAAAAGGAATTCCCAACTGAGCAATTCTCAAGCGAGCGTATCCTCAAATGAACGAATTCCTGACTGGGCCAGTCTCAAATGAGCGATTGAGAATATAATAACACTTCCTATTTATTTTTCTTCCTCATTTTATACCCTTGGCAAGAAAGTAATGTCAAAAATTTTATTAAATTTGCATGAAGCATGATTAATCATCAAAATATGTCCCAGTACTATCAATCACACTTTGCCATTTCGCAGGTAGCTTTGCAATGTCTGCATAATAAAAGGCTTGAGGCTTTGAATCAAAAAAGTCCAGGATGAACATTTTTACCTGATTGTCATTCTCAAATTCCAGATCAACAAGGCTATTCTGCAATAACCAGAACAAATAATAATCTGATGGCGCAATGTCTGGTGAATGGGGTAACAACTCTCAATTTAATTCCTGGACAATGGCAGTAGTATGCGGATGCGCCTTGTCATGGAGAAGTACTCCATTGGGATTTACCAATGCAGGCTGCTTTTGAATCAAGGCATTTTGTACACGACCAAGCTGGTCTTCATAGACTTTAGAAGTGATGGTCAAACCAGGTGGAAGCAGCTCAAAGTGGATGATTCTCTGGGTCACCATACACGTAACATAACCTTGTGTGGGTGTGGATCAGGTCTTGGCACTTGTGCTGATTTATAGCCTTTGCTAACCTATTTTCGCCTCTGGATGATGTTAACATTTAACATACACAACCCACTTTTCATCTCCAGTGATGATTCAATCAAGGAAAGGCTCGATTTTGTACCGTGAAAGTAACAACATGGAAATGATAACACACTGTTGCATAGCATGATCACTCAACTTGTGAGGCAACCATGTTTGGAGCTTGCAAATCTTGTTCATCTGCCCCATTCGATTTTCAATGGTAGTGTGGGTAACAGAGAGGACTTCTGCTACTTCGCTAGTGGTTGCTTTTGGATCAAGGTTCAGCTGTTCTTGAATGCCTGCTTCTGATACTTCAACTGGTCACCCACTATCAGGTTCATCTTTGATACTGCAGGTGCCAGTCCTGAACTTTGCAAACCACCTTTTGACTGCACATTTGGACACAGCAGGTTCCCCATATGCTTGCCATATATTTCTCATTGCTTCAGCTGCAGTTCTGCCTAAATCATACTCCCACAAACTGCAATGATGTATATGGTCCAGGAGCTAACACTTTGTTTTAGGTATCAATAGAACAGACAATATGAGCTAACTGATAACTGACTCCATTTTTCAAAACGATAATGTTTGTTCTTCCAAACTAACAATCAACAACCCAATTTATTTGGCTAAATTTTAAGAAAATAGTTGATTGATGACATTACCAAAAATCGACCTTACTTTCTTACCAACCCCATATATTTTTATTTGTATGTATCTATTTTTGTTTCTTTCATTTTCTGTGTGTATTGCATGTGTTTTCGTTTGTGTATGTTTTTAATGTTTCTATCCTGTCTCTGCTTTGTTTCATTTTCCTTTTTCCTGTCATCAACTTTTTTTCATTTTTGCCCATAGAATACATTACAAAATGACATTTTTAGCAACCATAGCCTCCAGTATAATTCTTGTACAGTTCATCATGCTTTATCTAATACTTGATTCTCTCCTTCTTGATTTTTTCTTCACTCTTACTAACTTTTCATCTTAGTTTTTGATTATATTCCTCTATCTTTATCTTTTTCTATTCTCCTGCTCCTTTCTCTTTTTCGTTTCTGCTGCCTCTTGGTTGTTTTTTCTTCCTTGTCACTTTTTTCGTTATTGCTGCCTCTTAGTTGTTTTTTCTTCCTTGTCACTTTTTTCGTTATTGCTGCCTCTTAGTTGTTTTTTCTTCCTTGTCACTTTTTTCGTTATTGCTGCCTCTTTGTTGTTTTTTCTTCCTTGTCACTTTTTGCTTGTTTTCTTTCTCTTCCCAGTGCTTTCTACTGATTTTCAGTTATTTTTAATGCGCTCATTTTTGTTGATATTTTCTTTCTCTTGATCTTTTGTTTCTTTCAGCATTCTTTTGTTTACGTTTTTTATAAAGATTTTCACACCTAAAACCATACATGTAATGGAGACCCGAGGTCTGGAGGGGGGGTCGGACGACTTTTTTTTGGCCGGGGGTCAGTAATTCCCGAAATTTTGGGGACAGAGCTCCCAAGGAAAAAAATCGATTTTTTCTCAAAAATGTCCAAAAACTAGTTCAAAAAATTGTAATTTTTTTCTGAAAAGACCGGAAAAATGTATTCATGGCGCGAAGCGCCCAGAAAATTGACGTTTTTGCCCATTTTTTGTTCAAAAATTGACATTTTTCATCAAAGGATTAATATTTTTCAGTATTTTTCCGGTCATGAGTTTGGAGGTTCCTACGGCTACCATATGGCTAACCATAGGATTGGAAAATCCTGGGAAGGTCGTCGCCCAATGGCTAGTGCCTAAAACCACAAAACACTTAAGCATGGCGAACTGTATAAGAATTAAATCGCTCAATTGGGACTCGTTCACTCGGTAATAGACTGGTTCCCCCTGACTACGCCACTGACCCTAAACAACAGAGCAATGGGATATGATCATTTTGATCAGAGAGCAATTTTCCACCAGCTAGTAAACCTGATCAGGATGGTCTGACTTGGAAGTGATTTCCTCACCAGAGGACTCAACTTCGACTTTCTATGTAGGAATAAAGTTTGGAGTTCCCGGGGGTGTATATTTCAATTTGCACTATGTAGGCTATTTTTCAAAATCGAGCACCCTACAACGTCAGTTTTCCCGAGTAGAGAAAAATATCTCAGCATTTTTTTCGATACCTTCCGATCTGCCGTAGCTATCAATCGCGATGTAGTTTTTAGCATCACATCAGTCGAAAAATTCTGCATCGGAATTGATTAACCAGTCGAAAAACAGAAAAAATGAGAAACACTTTCAGGAATATAGAAAAATGAATGAGTGCACTTGGAAAAATGGTGATGGGATCTGCATTGAAATATCCATATTTCCAGATTCTTGACCATCTTAAGAAAATTTTAATCTAAATCAGTGGGCTAGAACAACAGTTATCAAATAAAAAAAGCCGTAGGTAGATTTTTGACTAACCTTTATAGAATAAAAGTAGGATCATGGTCTAAATTCAAATGAACGACCATGCATTATCTTTCAGCAGACCGACATACCTGCTGTCTGAGCGAACTCTTCGACTGTCATCAGAGGAAATCTAATCAGATGCAACGCTCTTCCTATTGCCTGTCGCTGATGTTCCGAGGTCACTGGTAATTGCCGTCTGTGGCATTCCTGACAAAAAACGAAAATTTCTGTTTACAAATAAAATGGTTGGTACGCATTCACAACGAGAAACTGTATCATAGGTGGCGCGACAGCGTCAACCTATAATATACTTGGCCCTCAAATTTCATGTCCCCCCCTCTAGAGCCAAAACGGTAAGAGCTAGAACCTTCGGGTTTTTTGCATAATATCGGGCATAGGGGCAAACTATGAGGTGCCTTTTGTCATTTCGCGTTTATCTGCAAGTGGTGCTGGGTGGGGCCCCAAAAACAGGTAAAAAACGCACTTTTTAAGGCCCTCCAGTTCCACCATGCCCAGCAATCGGTGTGCCATATCCAACCTCCGTACTTCGGCCTAAGCATCTTGGGGGTGTAATCTCAAATGCGAATTTTTTTTTCTTTGAAATATGGCCTCAATTCAATTATATGGTTGACCAAAGTCCGGGAAAACGCCAAATTCCCCAATTTTGTTATATAATACTTACGGGTTCAAAAAAATAATTTTTTGCCGCATAATGCACTACTAATTTTTTTGCAGTTTCAATTGAACTTGTAGCCTCATTGGGATTTTTGGACTGCTAGGGTTTTCGACCATTGGGAATTTGATGGACGCGGTCACTTTACACAAAAAATTATCCCGGATGTAAACAAGCGTATTTCCGTGATTTTTCATTGGGGGAGTTTTCGACCGCGGGGATTCAATAAATGTGATCACTTTACACAAAAAATTATCCCGTGAGTAAACAAGCGTATTGTCGTGATTTTTCAGTGGAAGGGGTTTTCGACCACGGGGAATTTGATGAATGTGATCCTCTTACATAAAAGAACTAGCCCGAATGTAAACAAGCGTATTTTTGTGATTTTCTATGGAAGGGGTTTTTGACTGCGGGGAATTCAATGGATGCTTCAATGGACCAGCATCAGGCACGATTTCATGAGTCGATAATACAATAAAAGCAGGTTATTGAATTTGACAAACTCACACATTAATTTGAGACCAACAAAGTATCATTGGTCAACCGTGCTAACTGAGCTAACGAAATATTTTTTCATTAGCACAAATGCTGATGGGACTCCTGCTAAAGAAACTCTGGTGGACACTATAGATTGTGATTGTGTTAGTGATTGAGTAACGGTACTTGACTTCCGGAGAGCCGCGTTCCAGCCAAAGTCAAATGCATAATGATAACTATGTCTGAAACCAGCGAACAGCGCCATAAAGTTTAAAGATTTTGACTTTCTAAAATGCCCCAAAAGACATCTTTTTGTTCTTGACGGCCGACTTTTTCTCCCATATTTATGGAAAAAGCTCAAAGTTCCAAGTGTAAATAAGAAGAAATTGTGACTGTGTTTGATACGTCTGGTCGATTGTATCACAACTTGGCGCCCGTCGTAACTTACCGCTTTGTAATTTACTTAGGCGCCCATGCGATGGTAGAAAAATGAATTTATAAATTTCAAAGTACATCCCGTGGTTAGTTAGATTGATGAAAAAACATTGATTAAGAAAGGAGAAGGATATAGTTACACAAGGTTTACAAAAATCTGCTAAGGTAAACAGCGTAAATTATAAAAGAAATTTGTATAAGGTGATGAACAAACTTGAAATAACTGGTCCTCTTGTTCATCTTAGTTTATTATTGACAAATTCTAAGTACAATCCAAGAATTATAGCAGACAAAATAATAGGAAATATATACGTTTTGAACTGAATGTGCTAAAAATTTATTACCTACACAGGCTGTTTTTCGAGTGGAATTAGATAAATTCCGGGGATTTCGCAAAGAAAAAGATCAAAAAAATTTACTAATATAAACTGTTTGAGTAATTCATTCCACCTGAGAAACGGTACTGTTTATGCAGTCAAATAAAAGAAATCAGAATAAAAACCCTAAAAAAACAAACAGGAAACTCAAAACAAAGATAGGAAAATTCAAGTTTATCAATAAACGCATAACATGTCTTATCATTAGCTCTTAACTTTTTCACTTAATCACTTCGCATTTGTCATCTAAAAATTAGTTCGATGGGCTTTCACTGTCGCCTGATTCAACAAATCTATTTAGCGCTATGACTTTCCTATTTTTATTCGTCATTTGTGCTAAATGTTTTCCACAAAAGGTTCGGATGTCCGGTATTTCCATCCTCGAATTAATACTATTGTATGCAATGAACATTGCCAATCCAACTCATTACTCACCAAGTATATGTAGCACAGTAACACAGAAAATCCTGAAAGGTCATGAAAGCGAACTTCATTTTTCAAATAAAAATGATTAATCCTGTGCTTAAATTGTAAAATGTCATTTCTTATAATTGCTGAAACTTTCTCGACACTTAAGTCCATACGAATTTTCAAATTACATTTTGAATTTTAACGGAAAATTTTTGAAGTTTTTTAAAAATCCCTCAGATTTTTAACATCTTGAAAGTAGATGATTCTAAGAGCAGTAGTTGCGTGAGTAAATAAGACCTGACACTATACCAGGAACAGGCAGGAAAAAATAATACACTGAAAGTAAAATGTGCAGAAATACAAGAAGCGATAGAATCAAACAACAAGTACTTCGACGCTCCATCGAACTACCGCCTGGAAGAGGACAACTTCACGAATCCTAAGCGTGTCACGTTCCATAACAGCCGATAAGGTGTCCAAGTCGATATCGGTGAAACCTTCGGCATTTAACGATTCGGTCGTATGTTTATCGATCATTTCAAAGCACAATTTGGCCAAAGTTGGTTCGTCGAAAAGTCGGGCTTGCGTTAAAAGCATAAAAGCATTGTCGGGATTCAAATTACGTTTCAAAAAATCGACGCACGCATGTTCCAAAGCTGGCACAGCGTATTTCTTGGCTAAATAAAAGAGAACAAAGCCGTTCAAGGGGCTATGATACAATAACTGACAGTAAATGGATTATAATGAAAAGAAAACTATGGTCATATTAAGAGATTTATAATTTAAACAAGAACTTTACAAATTGATTTACATGTGAATCTAGAGCATACACAAACAAGGTCCGTAATTTTGGTATGGGTAAATCCATGATTTTGGCAGGGTAGTACCGTTATATTTTTCTGCTAAGCAAGTCCTCTCGTTCGCCCAGGGTCTGCTACAGCGCTGTTAACTAGCTAGAAAACTTAATAGTTACTTAGAAAGCTAGAAAACGTAATAGGTTGAAAATGCTAATTTTCTAGCATTCTAGAATATCAAAATGTAGAAATTGAATCAATTGGAAAATCGATTGAAATCTATAAACCATCGGCTCTAATCACAGAAATGACAACAGCAACTACTAATTTTGTTTAATCAAGCTAAAATAATGTTTTTGAGCTAGAAAAACAGATACTTTACATTATTTTCTTAGCAATCTATAATTTTCGCTCATTTCACACATTTTTCAAATGATCTAAACTTCAAACGGAAAAAATTTTCGTGTGCGGAAAAAATTTTGGGTCATTTCAGGCACGGTGCGGATGAAGGCGTGCGGAAAAAAACCCTGCCCTGAAGATTCAAATATCGATCACGGCATTGCATTCAACATATCGCTTTACCTGTATATAACGTAGTCATAACACTTTCAGGTCCGATTTGAAAGTCGTCTGAATAAAGGAATTTTAGAAGCGCTAAAAATGCCGCCGGTTCTACGTCCGGTAGCTCAATGTCGTCTTGATTCTGGACGGCCATTGCGCCGTTAAACATCGCGTCAAAAACGGCCGAGCCGACAGATAGCACAAATTTGTGAGCGGGAATACGCTGAAAAATTAACGTGGGAAGAGATGAATAATTAATGAAAAAGCAGACATCCGCGCTGCTTCTATGTAAAACTGAAAAACAGATAAGCTCGACATTTAAAAATTGTAGGGACGAAACGTTATACACCGTCACTAATGACAGGAATTGCACGCATCATATTTTTATGATTTAACAAAACAGGGCAACTTTAAATCAATGAAAATCAATGAAATATAAACGGTCAGGATCATTGAAATACAATTCAAAGGACTAGCTTCTTTCGACAGTTGAATGAATGAAAGAAAGTTTTTTAATTTATGTTAGCAAACACAATTTGTATTATACATTATATTGCAAAGCTTATAATTTTAAATCTTGCTTAAAACATCGTCGACTGATGAAATGTACATAGCGTTGTAGTAACGCTTTCATTATTCGGATATTGGGACGCTCTGATCAGAGTACCCCATGGGGGTATGGGGGGGGTATTACCCCCGTCTTAGATTTGGAAATTCATTTACTACCCCCATAAAAACAGCTCACTATAGCAAAAAATTTTGGTTGACTTCATCCTCTCCCCAGTAGGTTATACTAATTCAAGAAAAACTGCAGAGTGTGTGATTCTGAGGAATTACTCACTGCTCTTTTTGACACATTTACTGAGCAAATGATAATGGGAAAGTATGCAACTTCTGTGCCATATAGCGATTTTTAGGAAAGGATATCAGCACATTAATATATACTACTTGTAGGAAATCATTATATATATAATTGGGAGATGAAATAATGACTTATGTTTATGTGATTTATCAAAAAATCGCCCCTTGGGAAGAAAAACATTATGTTCTTAAAATTCCCTCTTCATGCTCTCCTTTCCTTTTCCCCGCTTCTGCGTTGGGTGTTCTGTGCGCATATGGTTACCCAAGCTGTGCCATACTTTCCTGCTATGAGTTGAGACATGTGAGGTCTGTTGATGTGGATCAGGAGTGGTACTTGGTTTCAAACTCGTAGTTCGGAGTCTAATGGGATTAATAATACTAAAGCCACATTCAGCATCAGGACTTTCAATTGGAAGCACTGTTCCAAGCCTAATCAGTGATGGGATAAGCCCATACTGCTGAAGATGCTGGTTCAAACAATGTTTCCAAACGTATGTTGTGCCCGATTCTTGAAATGTGCAGGAATCAATTGGCACAACAGTCTTCAAAGTGTGACTATTCTGTACGTATAATTAGTGCATTAAAAATGGAGTTGAAGTAGTAAATGTTTTTTGTGTGTAAAAAGCATAAAGTCGGGGCATTATCCATTTATGTAAGTTCTATGTGATTAGAGTACTACAACTCCTCCCTCTGGCAAAAAGTTGAGAGCAAAAAAAAAAGGTCACGGCATATTTCAAGTACTACCCTTAAAATTTACGATTTTACCCCTACCTAAATTTGTGACCTTGGGGACCTCTGGCTCTGATTATATTCGACGTGCGTATCAGTGGAACAGAGATAATGTCTGCGATTCCGGTCTTAAGCGCTCGATAACAAAATTACTCTATACTCTAAGCATTTTGAAACGATCAATGCAGCGACGTCTCAGCGAAAATTCTATTCAGAATTTAGGAAGACTCATCAACCTCATTCAATAAATTCGTGCTTCCCGATTCTGACAAACTGATGATGATCTTTTCCAGTTATATCGGGACTGCCACAGATTTTCTAATCATCAGTAGGGCTGCGTTTGCCGAAACTCCGACCTCTACATCGATCATTTCAAAATGAATGGCGTGTCGGAATTTCACGCATCTTAGAAATTCACAGACTTTATGTACAGCCCAATGTCAATCATTTTTATTCTGCTTCATTATTTCTTGAAAATGACAGAAAGATTGACAAATTTGGGGAAAAAAATACTGCTGAAGAGACCAGTTTCTAATGAGAAATATGTATCATTAACTATAAATATTTAATTTTAATTATTTTGAACAACTTTCCAATGGTTCTTTAGCCCTCAAAGAGAGCATTGAGAATTGTATAGAAATTCAAATTTTTCTGGGAACAGTCCTTTTGTTCATCATTATCGAGATTGACTATTGTAGTTCAGAGCAGACATTCATTGTATAGTCCGTTCAGTTTTCTTTAGTGGTACAACATTTTTACAGTAAGTTCTTATTGAAATAGCTGAATACTACCGATCACTTAATTTTTAGGAAATGAAGAGAATACTGACATAAAAAAGGCCGTAGTAAGTAACTGTGGATAGCTAATTATATACTGCGACGGATTCAATTTTTTTGACTACATTGGATTCGGATTCGGATCTAGAAAACTGCAATCGTTAAGTCCGTATCCTAAACAAAAGGGATGGGCCGGATCGACTTTTTTGGCGACAGCGGATCCGGATCTTGGAAAATTTGGTTCAGCGGATCCGGATCGAAAAAAAATTTGGTTCAGCGGATCCGGATCTTGAGGAACAGATCCGAGCGGATCCGAATCAGATCCGGATCTTTGAATAAGTATATACACTATGTCTAATTTGTCTAAAATTGAGTTAAATGAATTTATATTCATCGGTGTCAATAGATTAATAGATTATTAATGGTTGAGGTGTTCGTTTATTGAAATAGTTCACATGTACTAATTGATAATTTTCATTCATTAAATTGTATTCATGTTTAGATTGATATTGGTTTCATCAGAAAAGAAATAAATAGAAATGGAAACTTTTTCCAGAAATTATGGATTCAAGTTTTTCTTTCACTAGCAGAGTGTGGGACTACTTCACAGTGTCCCCAGATGATGAAGAAAAGGCAAAGTGCAATAAATGCAGAATACAGTTATCCAGAAAAGGTTGTGCTACTGGACGTCAGAGAAAACATTTGGAGAGGAAACATACGGCAATATATAAGCAGTTTGCGGCTAAATAAAAAAAAGATAATGAAAATAGAAGTAATTGTGGAACAAATTGCTACTAGTATAGTTACATGTTGAAGAATTAATTTTTGTGTTTTCTTTAAAGATAGCCAAAAAATGAACCTAGCAACACAAAAACCAAATTAAAGCATGAACTTAAATCTCAAACATCTCTGGACAATTGCTTCCTGCAGAAAGTAAACTTAAATCAGCACCAGCGAAAAGTGTCCCCTATGAACAGCTATTCAGAGGTGCTGGTCAAATTTATGATCGTATCAAAAATCGTTTGAAGGGTGATACTGTTGAAAAATGACTGTTTCTCAAGTATAATTTTGCTACCATTGCAGTGTTTTTTGTACAAGCCTCTTTGTATCTATACAAAGATCGGCCAAAAAGACTTTGTAAGAAGAAAATTTTTTTGTACACTGAAAAAAACCATGATCTTTTATTTAGTTTCGCACAAAGTTTCTTCCTAATAGCACTCGAGTTCCCATCCTTTCATCTTACAAATTCAGAAAATATACTCATAACCTTTATAGATCTGAAAAACTTCAAGTTAAACCTGAAATTTTTGAAAATTAGTCCTATGATGCTTCTGAATTCAAACTAAGCTTCATGTTTAAAATTACAGTTGCAAGAAAGTTGGAAAAATAGATTTCGACGTTCTGAAATGAACCAAAATTCGCCTTTTCCATACTGGAGGACCATCAACATTTTTTCCCTTTACCGGAAATTTTTTCTCCAGAAAGCACGATTTGTAGACAAATAGTATTGCAGAGAATTATAAAATCCGGCGAAGATTTGTAGACAAATAGTATTGCAGAGAATTATAAAATCCGGCGCAAATTTTTGGTTTTTCTAATACTGCAAAATTTTATGTGAATAATAATGAATAAAGATCCGACTATGACCGGATCTTAATCATTGATAACAGCGGATCCGTATCTTAAAAAACGTGGTTCAACGGATCTGGATCAGATCCGGATCCTAAAAAATCTGGTTTAGCGGATCCGGATACCCGGCCCATCCCTACTAAACAGCACGTCCGACCATATCCGGGTCGGATCCTGTATATAGCACGTACATGTGTGAATGAATAATCGTGTACATATGCTTAATTATTCAAAATCAAGTTGTATGAATTCATATTTCTTAGCAGTTCCATTGTCATTTTGATAATCATTGAAATGAGAAGCAATTCGAGCAAGAGCTCACAATCTTTAAACTGGGTTTTTTTCAGGATTCTATCTGCACCGTGCAGAAACGACCGGATAAATTTAGCAATGAATAAATTTTTCCTGTTCCAAATCAAAATAAATATAAATTTTTAATACTTTCGGTTAGGATTTTCAGTCGGAAAATGGCGGTATTAAAAAGTAAGGAAAGAGTATCAAAAAAATCAATGATTTCATAGCAATCGGAAAATTATGTATATTATATATACTTTTTTTTCATAGAAAGTGTCGAGTTTCTTCTCACTTTAATATGAGATCAAACATGACATTTTCATGGCAGCAATCATGGGTAGCTGAGCAAGGTTTTTCAGCACGGTGCTAATAAAACCAGGGCCATGCTAATGGAAATTTTTTGACGTTAGCACGCGTGCTAATGACTGAAAGTAAAAATTTCAAAGAAACTTCAAGAAAGTTACATGAAAGACATCAACAAATTCTGGTAAAAAATCAAAAATCGTTTCTTTCTACAAATAACCACCTCGTCAATATACTCATTCTCTTCGCCACTTTTGCTTAATAAACGACTGTGGCTCGAATCTGAATTAGCTTCGGCTCTAACCTCCTGGACACCACTTAAGTGATTCGAAAACGGCTGTTTAAGCATTCGCCATCAACCGTAACAAAATGGCCTCAAAGCTAGATAAATTTTGATTTATCTACCTTTGATATTTGATGAACGACATGCTTTAAATGAAATGTTTGAAATTTTCATTAAATTTCAAAAATCGAGCCATTCTGATGTTTCTTTACAGGAAAACGTAGGAGTTATTCCAATGAATGTTTTTAATGTTTCCTGCATCCTGTTGACGGTATACTTAGTGACATTAGAAAGCGTTGTTCAACAAATTTTCAATGTGCAGACATCTAAAGCTCCCAAAACGGTACACAAACCTGATTTAAATTTTGACACAATGTCTTGGACATTAGGCTACAGAAATAAAGAGAAAATTCTGCGGCATCTTATAGGAGGGTGCTCAAAACAGGCTTTAAATGGCTCCTGCAGGTAATTTCGACTTCTTTCTTTGACAGTTAAGAGTAAGGTGTCGGATAATTTCTTTCCTACCTTCTGCATATAATGAACATTTGGAGATTTATATTTTGAAACATGCATTGGGACTGAATGCCAAAAAATGTAAAACTTCCAACTTCTGGATTGCTGCAGGTATGCAAATTTCGGCTTTTGCGCCGAATAGATGCTCAATACTCAGCACATAAAACGACTCAGAATAAATCATTTTCAGATATTAGTATTTCCAACTTACCAAAGGTCAATGGAGCAGTACTCCAAATCTCTCAGAAATGGTGTCTGAATGACGTCACACAGAACAGCATGTGGAAAAATATAATGGACATAAACCCGATATTCTCAAAATTTTGGATCCGGAACCAGACCCAATATTCTTGAAATTTCGGACCCAGACCTAGACCTGATATTTGTTGAATTTTGGACCCGATACATCTCTATTAAGGAGCAAAAATAATTGTATGTTTTCCGAAAAAATCAATAGAGAGCCTATTTTGAAGTTGAAGCGCAATTCCAGATAACATGTCTTTTATCCAAACAGAACGTGAATTTAGCGATCCCTAAAAATTTTGATGTTAAAAAAAACACTGAATATTTACTAAGAATTCATTGTGGGCAATTATTGACCTTACAATCGCATAAAAATGTGAGATACTTATTAGAATAACACAATATAACACACAATAATACACAGTAATACAGTGGTGAGCGACATTTCGGTAGTGTACCTAATACCTTCTTCAGGCAGTGGCATTTCTTTTAATAAATTCTCGCTTGCGATGGGTTTTGATCATTGAACTTTGAGCTTGAGAGTCAAGAGCTGTAACTATTCGGCCATCCGGGCCATAATTCACTTGGTTAGATCTTCTATTTAACCTGGTAATAACTTCATCAAGAAGGTTCTATTCCACGTGTCACCTATTTTAATGCTTTTTGGCTGGAACTTGCTACTTCTATTTTCATTGTCTCGTCAATTTTTCTCTTGAAGGTATTGGTTTCATGAGCTAGTATACTGGTGTTATCAAAGGTTGGCCTCAGAGGTCCCCAAGGTTGAAAATTTAGGTAGGGGTAAAGTCGTAAATTGTAAGGGTAGTACTTGACATATGCCCAGCATCGTGCCATGACCTTTTTTTGCTCCCTACTTAGTTCGGTGGGGGTGGTCTGAGTACCTTGACCACAAAAAATTCTCACTTTTTCACTTACGGAAATGAACAATGCTCATGATTTACACTTTTATGGTCAAAAAACCTTTACTATTTCAACCCCATTTTCCTGCTCCAAATCATGCTACATGATCAGACTTTTAAGATTGTCGTGTCAACTGATTCCTGCACATTTCAACAATCGGGCACAACATACTTCTGGAAACATTATTTGGACCAGCATCATCAGGAGTATGAGCACATTCCATCACTAATAAGCATACCTGTACTTGGGGGGGGGGGGTTGGGGAGGACCCCCCAGTTCGGAAAAAATTAAAAAATTTGCAAAAAAGTGTATGCTTTTTGGCCTTTTTTGGGAAAAATTTCGACTTTTTTCGACCCCCCCTCTAACTGGTCGGACCTCTTACAGGTATGCTAATAAGGGTTGTAACAGTGCTTCCAATTAGAAGTGCTGATGTGGAATGTGGCTCACATCACGAGTTTGAAACCAGGTACCGCTCCTGCACTCATGTCCATCCGCGTCAACAGACCTCGGATGTCTCAGCTCATAGCAGGGAAGTATGCCACAGCTTGGGTGGAGAAAAATAACCATTATGTGCACAGAAATCCAATCGCAGAAGCCGAAAAAAGGAAAGGATGAAGAGGAAGAAGTTTAAGAACATAATGTTTTACTTCCCAAGGGGCGATTTTTTGATAAATCAAATATTTACATAACTCATTATTTGATCTCCCAATTATATATAAAATGATTTTCTACAAGTAGTATATATAAATGTGCTGATATCCTTTCATAAAAATCGCTATATGGCACAGAAGTTGCATACTTTTCCATTATCATCTGCTCAGTAAATGTGTCAAAAAGACCCGTGAGCAGGGTTTTTTTTGTACATGACCCATTTGCACATGTACAAACGACGGTCAATATTTCATTTGTACAATTTGTACGTAGCAAAAATAGGTATAAATAAGTAACCTGTGTTCTTCTATGTCATGGCCAAAGACTAATAACCAAATCAGCATAATTTTCAAATTTTATTTATGACTGCGAAAAAAATTCATTAAAACTGAACAAAAAATCGAAATTTTCGAGCTTCAAGTCCAATTTACAAGCATTGTGGAACAATTTGTCTAGAAAACTATGCAATAGCATAATGAATTTGCATTAGATGATAAACCGATAGTTCATCCCTCCATGATGACACGTCAAAACCCAAAAATGATGTGAATCTTTCCCGCGCGCAGCGCCAGAAAAAATTTTTGTGTATTGACCTTCAGCGACGCGGGAAAATCAATTTTCCAAACATTTATTTCAAGAATTAGATTTGAATTTGGTGTTCAAAAGTCGTACATTTTAGAATTTTATTATTTGAAAATTTTTTAAACCAGTAATTTATTCGTTAACTCTCATGAACTTGGCTGAAAAGATATGAGTGGAAGAGTAGAAATTTCTGAAAAAATAATTGCTCCAAAAAGTTTACAGACTTGACGTATTGATCTTTCTCAAGAAAGGTTCCAATGAAAAACTGTGAATCTTCATTAAATATCAAGATAAAATATTGAAGATTACCACATGAAACATGAGATAATACGTTTGAGATGATGAAAACTATTATACGTTAAATGATAGGTGAGGGTGGACATTCTGAAAGCTGCGTCTGAGCTAGGTAATACATAATAATGATTATTGAAGTTATAACCGGCACGAAGCGCCGGAAAATTTTGAGATTATAAACTTCTAAAATGTACCAAAATGCATATTTTCTGTACCTTATCCCCAAAAATTTCTTCCCTAAACGAGTGAAGAGCTGTTTGTATATGTACAAATGACTACATCAATTGGCACGATTTGGAAAAAGTTTTGGAAAATTAACTTTTAATCGCTTTTTCTGATAAAAGTAAGTAAATTTATCAATTTTAGAGTGAGCAGATGAAATTTTTGGCCAAAGTTGCAGATTCCTACCTTGCCTGTGCAAAAAAACAGATATAGTTTGTACTGTTATGATGTATACTTCCAACTAGAGTTGTAAATATTACCTGCAAGATTTGAAGCAGGTAGAAATTAATAATTCTACGGAAATGGGAGGATTGTATGGAAATTATTTTTGCTAGAATTTCGTGTCATATTGATCGACCAGTACGGAAAAAGAAAACCTTGGTTTTCATTCCTGATCAATTTTTCAGTTCATAAGAGAACATTTTGGACCGGAAACTGAGAGATATTCTGGATTTTTCATCACCAGAAAAAACCAGTAGTTCTTGCTTCGGTTTATATGTTTTTCTGAACGAAAAATCTGGAATAGGGTTTTCTTTTGTAGCACAATGCTAATAAAGTTGGGCCTGTGCTAATGAAAGTTTTAGTCCTGCAAAGAGAAAGTAACACAAATCAGGGAATGTTAGTGGCTGTGCTGATGGGAATCTTGCTAAAAAAGAACCATGAGTAGGTACCATGAAGCCTGTCTAAATGAGCTAGATAATTAATAAATAGTATAACAACACTCATCTTTCAAAGTTTTGTGAATATGTCATGCTGAACATTTCTCGGAATTTCAGGCTTCGTTTTGTGCTTATATCGTGATGTCACAGCCTAAATTGACGAAAAATGTAGTTAATCAGTCGATATTTTCCCCGCTATTTTCGTTTTGAATATATGACCTGACTGAAAATTCAAATGATTCTGCCTTGCAAAAATTCCGTTTTATGCTTTGTGCTACGTTTATACATAATATAACACAACATTACAATTTTACATACTAAAATTATTATGAATCAGTCTCTTCTTAGAATGAACTTTTAGAAAGTTTTATGTAAAAACTTTTGATAGAATCATAATTAAAGATACTTTTCATTGCACTAATTTACATGAGGGTGGACATTCTGAAAGCTGCGTCTGAGCTAGGTAATACATAATAATGATTATTGAAGTTATAACCGGCACGAAGCGCCGGAAAATTTTGAGATTATAAACTTCTAAAATGTACCAAAATGCATATTTTCTGTACCTTATCCCCAAAAATTTCTTCCCTAAACGAGTGAAGAGCTGTTTGTATATGTACAAATGACTACATCAATTTTGTTTGCCAAAAAAATTTTCATTTGCCTCCCACAAAAAACACACTCTGCCAGTTAGTGCTTCACACTTTCCCGGGTTACCCAGGTATTTCAGGTACCTTGGGAAACCCTATGGGTACAATATGCAAGTATTGAAAAAGTCAGTGAATGAACGAACACACTCCACCAAAATTTTCAGAAAACTCATAAATTTTGAGGCATGACCCTTGCAAAGTGCTAAGAAACAGAAGTTCGAAAAAACCAATAACACATTTTCTTCAAACAAAAGTTTTTTTTCAAAAAAAAAATTTCTTTTCATTTGGGGAAAATAAATATTTCAAAATTTTTGACACTTTAAAGCAAATTATGGTGACCTGGTCATGCATCACAACTATTTAATGAAGCCATTTCCAAACTAGATATCGCACTAGGTCTGGGTTTAACCATCTCTACACTGGTTCATCATCATCGATTTTTATGCCTTTTCAATCTTATACATAATGCATCTCTTCAATTTTTATTGTTTTCCTATACTGTACCGAGTACCAGTATTTCACACAGGCATAATTTCTCGAAGACTCTTATATATTTCTGTTTCATGCTTCATTGTTCAAACACATAGATTTTTTGTTGCTAAAAATACGCCACAGTGACTTTTTGAGAGCCATAAGTGGCCTTGTTAACACGTTGAGTAGGTACATGCACTGAATTAATAAAGGAAAATACGTTCATTTACTGTAACTGCACATAAATACAAGTAATAGTATATAAATATTCTGTTTATACAATATCTTGTTGAGACCCGTTTCATTCAGAAAATTTACCCAGGTACCTGGGTCTACCCGGGTATACATGGGTACCCGAAATACCTGGGTAACCGGTGTGAAGCACTACTGCCAATGAATAATTGTTATGTTTACTTCCCTGCTTAGATCCAAAGATGTCAGCAATGTAACCAAAGAAGCTATCCACCTGTATCCAACTAGCTACTGTAGATCACTCAGAAGAGCTTCTTATTAGTAATCAGCTAAGTACAGTGCAACAGTCCTCTAGCAGAAATAAACACAACCTTTGGTCACTGATAAGTAACTGGAAACCCTAACTCTTGCAATCGAAAAGCAATCATGGTCTCCCCAGATGCTTCCTAAAGGCATATACAAATAAGGAGAACTCACCATAATAACGTCCAGGAAGCCGGGGGTTTCCTTGGTAATGGATCCCATGTAACTGGCTCCTGCCTCCACTAATTGCGTGAGTACTATTATTAATAGTGATAATAATAAAATAATATTATACTAATATCATTCAAATTGTTGGGGACTGTTGATGATCCATTTTATTGGGCGTAAAATGAACAAATATAATAAGAAATGGACGTGACTCGCCCACAACACAACAAAGTTGTAAGAATGTTAAACATCCTGTTTCTTGGTCGAATTGTGGCTTTGTCCACTTCACCAATTTTGCATAGATGTGGGATGACTGCTATCATAAGTACATCCCCAACATAATTCCTCTGAAGCACACATTGTACAATTTTTCTCAAATTACTATACCCACTGAGGAGAGGATGAGGTCTACCAAAACTTTTTGCTATAATTGTTTTTACTGGGGTAGTAAATCAATTTCCAAATGTAAGACCGGGATAATACCCCCCATACCCCCCATGGGGTGCTCTGGTTGGCCTACACCCACACTCTAGGCAATGTTCTGAAACTCCACTTCTTTCTTCATTCAATGCATTTTTATGTTCTACTTTCTACTTCTTTCTTTCTTCAATGCATTTTATGTTCTGAGACTCTAGTCTTGAGTGTTCTACTTGTTTCGCCTATGTAAACTTTTCCACATGGTTCCATGGGATGGAATACACTGCTCCTTTACCATTGCTGTGGTCCTATAGTATGAATGTGTCATTTATGTCGCATAACCATAAAGCTAGCTTATATTTTGCTATAGAGAGTGCCAGTGTTTCAAGAATTTCCATTAAGGGATTGCACAGGACAGGAGAAAGTGGTGAGCCTATTGCCATACCATCTATTTGCTGGTAGAATTTCTCTTTATACTGAAAGATGGTGCTGTTTATGCAATACTCCTGTTAATTTTACAACTTTATCAATGGTCATTGTTACCAGTTTGCACACATTTATGTAACTGAAATATTGCACTTTTTATAGGCGCACCTGTGAACAATTTTACAACATCTAAGCCAAGCAACTTGGTTGTATTGCAAACCTGAACTTTTTTTTATTCTGTCCACAAAGTCTTTACTATTTTTCACATTTGATACTATCCAGCTTTGAAGATGATACATATCTTACAATATTATCACATTACATGATGTGCAAGTACAAGTGATGCATACCTTACAGTATGATCACACAATATGATGTGAAAGTACAAGTGATGCAAGCCTTACAGTATGATCACATAACATGATGTGCAGGAACATTTTATGCAGCGCACTGTACCAGAAAGTTCTACAACCTTCCGCAATATTCTATAATTATGCTTGAATATAATAAAGGTTTTAGAACATTCTATGATACTATATAAACTGTATTGTTTTGTATATTCATTCACTTATTTATTGTGCTGTTTACTAATTTGATAATTGATATTATATGTTGTGTTAGTTAGCCTTATTAAACTTAACTATGTACCAGCTAGTATTCCAGTTGGATATTTACCAATTATCCCAAGGCTAATCTATTTTCAATTTAGTTCAGTCATTATTCAAAATATAACAGAAGAGGATGATTGTGACAAGGTATTTGCAAGTGGATGAATTTTGATTCCTATGCAGCTGACTGCTGGTCTCAGTGGCGGATCCAGAAATTTTTCTCGGGGGGGGGGGGGTTGCTCAAAATTAAATATTTTGCCGAAAAAATTTCAAAATTTTTCAAATTTGCCTATAAGTATATAGAAAAAAATCGTATTTCAAAAGTTTTGGTCCCCAAAATCCGCATTTGACTGGTCTTAATGGTAGGTCTGCCTTTTGGATCTTTGGTAGTAGTCCATATATGTGTGGGGCATTGCACTTTTCCTTCATTTTTGACCTTTATTTTTTAAGACCATTTTTTTCACTTGTTTTTCTATTCTTGTGACAGGGTTTCTTTCTCCCATACATTTGAATCTGCTTTGGTCGTTTAGAATATCCATGATTTTGAGGTCATAGTCAATGGTGCTCATGACTACTATCACTCAGTTTTCATCAGCTGGTAATATGACAATGTTGTCATCAGATCTAAGAGCTTTTAGGGCCTTCAATTGCTTTCCTGTAATGTTTAGATGAGGTGGATGTTCTTTTTTTATAGCTTTTCTGATTTCAATAGATAGAACACTCAAGACTAGAGTCTCTGAACATAAAAATGCATTGAGGAACTAAATGAAGAAAAAAGTAGAGTTGCAGAAGATTATCTAAAGTGTAGGTGTAGGCCATACATTTATTTGGGGGGGGGAGTGCTATGGCAACCCCCAGAAATTGTTGACCATATGGCTAGTTATATATTAGCTGACGCCCCAGGATTTACCAATCCTATAGCTAGCCATATGGTAGCCGTAGGGACCCCCATACTTTTGATTGGAAAAATACTGAAAAATGTCAATTTTTCAATGAAAAATCAATTTTCTGATGAAAAATGTCAATTTTTGAACAAAAATGGTCAAGAATGTCAATTTCCTCAGTACTTTGCACCATAAATACAGTTTTTCGGTCTTTTTGGAAAAAATTACTATTTTTGAACTATTTTTCAGACTTTTTTGTGAAAAAATCGATTTTTTCTCCTTCAGAGACCCTTCCCCCAAAATTTTGGGAATTACTGACAAATAACCAATCAAGTGATCTGGAAAATAACCAGCTAACCGAACTGGGAACAATCAATTTGAGAAACAACCAGCCAACTGATGTGGAAAGCTACTGGCTGACTGATCTGAGAAGCAACCAAATAAATTTGAAAAAAACCAACTAAATGATCTGGAAATGAATCAACCAATTTGGTTCAACCAAGTGATCTGGAAAGCAAGCAATCACCTGATACATACGAAGCAACCAACGAATCTAGGAAACATCCAACCAACAAATCCAGGAATCAACCAACCAATCTAGATGTCAACCAACCAACTGGTCTGGGAAGCAAGCAACTGATGTGGGAAACTACCAACCAACTGATCTGGGAAACACTCAATCAAGTGATCTGGAAAGCAATCAGCAAACTGATCTGGATAGCAGCCAACCACCTGATATTTAGGAAGCAACCAACGTAGGAAACATCCTACCAACAAATCCAGGAATCAACCGACCAATCCATCTAGATGTCAACCAACCAACTGATCTGGGAAGCAACCAACCAACTGAGCTGGGAAGTAAACGACAAATTTATGGAACAACCAATCAATCTATGAGTCAAACAACTAACCAACTGGTCAGTGAGGCAACCAACAAGTTTGGGAAACAGTCAATCAGGGAGTCAACAAAAAAAATTTGGGTAGAACCAAGTAATTCGAGAGTTGAACTTGACAAACAGCCAATGAAGTCAACCAGGGAGTCAGCCAACCAACCAGTGACTTGTACTTTGTGCGTTGCTGTAGACCTATTGTTATCATGGAGCCACCGTAATATAAACCTCTGAGACTTTATGTGGGTTCAGCATTGCAGAGACGCATTTTTAGAAAACTACCTGGCGCTTCACGCAAATTATGATTCAAATGGTTATTCAGTGTTTTTTTTTTGTATGGGGCGAATATTTTTGACTCCGGAAAAATTTTTTTGGGATTTTTGTACAAAGCACAGACAGTTTCGGCATATACTGGTCTGAAAACACTTTTCAAACCAGTAAAACACTAATAAATTTTCCACCGTTTCATGCCGGATATTTCATAGTTACACGGATTGGTTCATCCAAGCAATCTTCGAAAATGTGTCTGCAGAGTGCAAATCAGTATTGCTTAAATTTTTTTACCAATATTTATAAACAAGTTGTATGATCTTGATTTTAAAAGGAGGAAAATTCATGTTCGGTGGTTTAAACAACATGAATTCTAAGTTCTCTAGCACTCTGCCTGAGAAGCTTACAACAATAAGAAGTTTGTATTTTTCAATATCGTATCTTATGCGTGCCTGCTAAAGAGCATAAATTTAAGTGTGAGAAAATTTCCTCTGGAACATGAACAAAATTTGTTCATAAAATGATCTGGATTTTTTATATGCACAAAAGAACTCTTTGTCTTTTCTGTACAATTAAAAAAAGATTATAGCTCTGCGCAGTGTTTTTTCTGCACCGCGCAGAAAAATCAAAAAAAAGTTTCTGCACTGCAGGTTTTCTCCTGTTACGACTGTTATTCCCCCGGGCCTTCTCCCCATAAATGTAATTGGGGGGAGTGCTATGGGAACCCCCCCCCCCAGAAATCGTCGACCATATGGCTAGCCATTGGGCGACCGCCCCCCAGGATTTTCCAATCCTATGGCTAGCCATAGAGCAGCCCTAGGGACCCCCATACTTTTGATCGGAAAAATGTCAATTTTTTGATGAAAAATGTCAATTTTTGATTAAAAATGGTCAAAAACGTCAATTTTCTCGGCGCTTCGCGCGATTAGAGCATTTTTTTTTATCAATTTTTAGACAAAATTATTATTTTTTGAACTGTTTTTGGGACTTTTTTCGTGAAAACATCGAATTTTTTTCCTTCAGGGACCCCTCCCCCCAAAATTTTGGGAATTACTGACCCCCGGCCCAAAAAAATTGGCCCAACTCCCCCCCCAGACCTCGCGGCTCCGTTACATGTATGCTTCTCCCCTAATGGAGAAAGGGGCAGGGTTTTTTTTCCGCACAGTGAGGACTTTTTTTGGGCTGTGCGGAAAATTTTTTGGGCATTTTCCGCACAGAACGGAAATTTCTTTGGGCGTTTCTACTGCTGGCATTGTTGGAAATGTGCATTTTGGTGCAATTTAGATGGTCAAAATCTCAAATTTTTCCGGCGCTTCGCGCCGGCCATGAAAATAATTTATAATATTAACTACAATTAAGCTGAAGCACAGCCAAAAAGAAATTTAGTTTGATTTCTCGGTTGTCCCTGATTGTTTCCATCAATCTTTATGTCTCTGCTAGAGTGAGTAAAACTCGTCACTTTGTAGTGTGAATTGGAATTTTCATATGAATTTGCTGATTTTTCCTACATTTCTCCACACATTTATTTAATACCATCATTTTTCTAGGAAAAATCTAAACCGAAAGTATTACAAATTATTTCTAGAATACATTTTCCAACATTTTAGTAGCTCCTTTGTTCAAAAATTCTCTGATGTGACGCATCAGAAGTTAAGTGTGCATGGTTTTCATGATTTGAAGTTTCTCATCCCATTCATCAATTAGTAATCTTCAGTATTATAGTCTTTTTTTAAATACTTCTAACTAATGAAGGTGGAAAGCAAGTAGTATTTCAGATTTTCTGAAAAACAATATATCATATTCATATAGGACTGGAAATTAGTGAGCATGCTGACCTAACCTTTAAAATTTTTCAAGTGAGAAATTTTAAAGCAAGAGCTCTATGTTAAAGATTTATACGACGGTACTGATTCGTGTTACTTTTTCAATTCGGATGCATTTTACAAAAAAGGGACTATAGGTTCGGATTTTGTTGAAAATTGAGAATTAATATTGATCTTCATGAATTCTTTCTCTCAGTTGAAGTTTTCTGAACTTTGTGAACACAAATTTTGTCATTGGGAAACTACACGATTTTCGACTGAAAATGCAAACCTTTCATTTTAGAGATAAAGGTTGAAAAGGCTCATTTTCAGGCATTCTAGAATATTAAAATGTAGAAATTGAATCAATTGAAATCTATAAATTTTCAGCTCTAATAACAGAAATGACAGCAGCAACTATTAATTTTGCTCAGTCAATCTAAAATAATGTTTTTGAGCTAGAAAAACAGATACTTTACATTATTTTCTTAGCAATCTATAATTTTCGCTCATTTCACACATTTTTCAAATGATTTAAACTTCGAACGGAAAAAATTTTCGTGCGCGGAAAAAATTTTGGGTCATTTCCGCACGGTGCGGATGAAGGCGTGCGGAAAAAAAAACCTGGAAAGGGGTCAAATTTTTTTCTCCACTTTCCCGAAGTATGCTCATAGACGCTTTACTAATGTGTTTTTGAGCTTTCTCAAACCTTCTGCTGTTTTTAGAGCCATTAATTCATTAAAATTAGGCAAAAAATTGAAATTTTCGGATTTGATCGAAATCTAATCTACAAGCATAGTGGAAAAAATTTCCCAGCAAACTATGCAAGAGCATAGTGACTTTGAATTACACGAGAAATTGACGGTTATCTTAGTCCTCCATGATGACAAGTGAAAGCCAAAAAAAAGTTGATGTTTCTGGCACGAAGCACCAGAAATTTTTTTGGGTATTGACATTCTGCGACGCTGGAAAATTAATTTTCCGAAGATTTATTTCAAGAATTAGGTTCGAATTTTGTGTACAAAAGTTGTAATTTCTAAAACTTTATTATTTAAAAAACTTTAAAACCAGTAATTTATTCGTAAACTCTCATGAACTTGACTGAAAGGATATGAGTGGAAGAACAGAAATTTCCGAAAACTACTTCTATGAAGCTTTCGAATTGATTTTACCTTAAGAAAGGAATAATTGTTTCAAAAAATTTTGAGACTTGACGTATTTATTGACCTTTCCCCAAAAATATGAATCTTCATTAAATATCAAGATAAAATATTAAAGATTACTGATTAAAACATGAAACAATACGCTTAACATGATGAAAACTACATGTTATAGAGCTAAAAGCTGTGCCTGAGCTGGGTAATACATAATAATGATTATTAAAGCTATAAGCCGCGCCAAGCGCTGGAAAATTATCAGATGGTGACCATTTAAAATGCACTAAAATGAATCTTTTCTGTATCCGATCCCCAAAATTTCTCCAAATGGGGAAAGAGCCCAGAATTTTCTGCTCTTTTTCGAATTTTTGCCCCACAAAGCACGATTTGGGGGGAAAAACAGTGCCTGATACAACACAATAATAGTGAATATATAGGAAAAAAGCAAATCAAATGTGTAATTCATTGTTAAATTTGGACGAATTTATAGCTTTTTGACTATACATTTTAAAGTCTTCAAATAAGAAAAATAATTAATTTTAAAAGTTCAGAATCAATGACTGACACATTATAGAAGAGTATATGTGATCAAACACATGCCTCAAAAAATTCTGCACCAGTGCAGAAATCACCAAAAAATTTCTGCACGAAGCCTAACAAGCCCGCACTGTGCAGAAATAAACACTGGCTCTGGGCATCATTTGCTATTCTCCAGTGCAGGCACGGACTTGAGCTAGCTTTACTTTCATTTTTGTTCAACTTTTGATTGTTTTCATTATGTAAAACGCTTTATCTGGTTTTATCAGTAATCTTCGATATTTTGTATGCACTTAATGAATTTTTTTCGCTCATAATAATTCGGGTTTGAAAATTTTTCCGGCGCCGTACACCAGAAACAAAGTTATGGCGACAGTAGATATGTCCTTGTCAGTCAAGCTTGTAGGAACTCCGAATTATTGCACTTCAGATTGTTATTGATTTCGCTGTATTCAGCGCTATCTGACCTAAAATTCAATATCTTTACTTTTGCCCTTAATTTACTCAAATTGCTGACTAATGGAAGAATAGAATGCAAAACAAGCTTGAAGGCATGAATATGAAAGATGATTGGGCATTTTGGAGTGAAAAAGATTTATGAGAAATAATGAAACAACCTTTTTGAAAAATGACAACTAACCTAAATAAATTTGGCTCGGGTAGCTACGTAGAAAATTTGCTTTGCCCAGGTATGGGGTAGGGAGTCGATGAGCAAAAAAAAAGTTCTGAAGGCTTGTTTTTCATACAAAATATGCACAAAAATCATCAAAAAAGCAGTCACGAAATAAGTTCAGGGGGTTTTTGACGATTTTTTGAGCCAGGAGGATGGCCAGGGTCTCAGGCATGGGGGTTAACCCCTACCCCCTATATGTGCATTCATGTTTGCAGGAAAAAGTCTGCTCAAGCACAGTGTTTTATATTTGATATTACCAGTGAAGTTAACAGCCAGAAGGGTGACAGAAAAGATGCAAATTATGTTACAATTATGAATCCAGCAAAGAGCACTGGAAAATTCTGAATTTTGAGCCATAGTTTTTTTTTAGCATTTTACAAGCCATGGCTTGTTGGACTGACAAAATGGCTTGTAGAATTTTAGTCCAACAAGCCAAAATGGCTTGTCAGAATTTTATGAATCATGTGTTTGATCACATCGGATACAGAAGAGATGCGTTTTGGTGCATTTTAGAAGGTCATAATCTCAAAATTTTCCGGCGCTTCGCGCCGGCTATAACTTAAATAAGCATTATTATTTATTTCCTAGCTCAGGCGCCGCTTCTAACATGTCTACCTCCACTTATCATTTAATCTTTAATAGTTTTAATCATCTTAAACGTATTATCTCATGTTTTAATTGGTAATCTTCAATATTTCATCTTGATATTTAATGAAGATTCACATTTTTTGAGAAAGATCAATACGTCAAGTCTGTAAACTTTTTGAAGCGATTATTCCTTTCTTAATGTAAAATCAATCCAAAAGCTTCATGGAAGTAGTTTTCGGAAATTTCTACACTTCTTACTCATATCTTTTCGGCCAAGTTCATGAGAGTTTGTGGATAAATTAATGGTTTTAAAATTTTTCAAATATAAAATGCTAGAAATTACGACTTTTCAACACAAAATTCGAATTTAGTCCTTCAAATAAGTTTTTGGAAAATTGATTTTCCTGCATCGTAGAATGTCAATACCCAAAAAATGTTCCTGTGTTTCACGCAGGAGAGATTAATAGCTTTTCTGGGCTCTCACTTGTCATCATAGAAGATTTAACTGTCGATTTCTCATGTAATTCAAAGTCATTATGTTCTTGGATAGTTTGCTGCAAAATTTGTTCCACAATGCTTAAAGGTTAGACTTCAATCAAACTCAAAAATTTCAAATGTTTCCTGAATTTTAATGAATGGATGGCTCTAAAATGTTATTGAATAAATGTTGGATGACATCTCTTTTGATAGATTGCCGTGATGCTCAATATATACATTTCTTTGAAAAATAACCTAGTATTGGAATTTATTCACGTATACTGATATTATGAGATTGGCTTGTAAAAATTTGAAATGGCTTGTAAAATTTTAGGTCAACAAGCCACTTGGCTTGTGACTCGTAGGTTAAAAAAAACCCTGTTTTAAGCAGCTGAAAAGTCGAACGATACACCTTTTTATCGACTCTCACAGTATAGGAAACAATGCAAACTTTGACAGCTTCTCGATCAGAGATTTTTGTTGTGTGCAAAAAATGCTCAAAAATTTTTCTTCCCCGCAGAAAGAAACAGTGTACTGTGCATAAAAAGCCCACTAGTATTTTATTCAGGGAGTAAAATTACATCTGTGGAGTCAATAACTAATCATGACTTGCGATGTTAACTGTTTTTTACACACAAAACTAATCAGTGCTCACAGAAGTTCCCAAAGTCAGATTTTTCAGGTAAGGGGTAAAGCTGAAAATTTGTGGGAGTAGTGTAGCTAAATGTCCACATTTTGTCTCAAAATTAGGCAATTAGTGATCGATTTCTAGGACTTTCGGTAGAGGTAATACCCCCCTCATACCCCTTCCGATGGGGCGGTCCGAGCACTCACATTCCCAGTCCTACTAGAAATTGTCCACATGGTGATACAATTGAAAAATAACTGTTCATCAAATATAAATTCACCACCGTCGACTTGAAAATTTAGAAAACACCAATACAAACTCAAGTGAATGTAGCTCTCATTATGTCCAGATCTTATCTTGGACACTCTATTGATGCTCATTTTGCAATAAGGAAATTGACATGCAAATCAAGGACGTGCGTCTGGCAGACACAGACAAACTTGCATGACAACAGAGCGAAAAAGAAAGACGATGATGAAAATCATTCATACATTTTTATTATAGTCTGAGTAGTGAGTATATTTATGCTGGAACCCACAAATAAATCTTTCTCCTGGCTCTTCATCTTACATTTGCATGATATTAGTGCTCCATATACTTTCTTTTAATATTATTATTGTTCTAATATTATTTTGCATATCATCGACAGTTACAGTAATTCTACGAAGAGCTACAGGCCCAGGCGTCGCTTGCTTGCAGACGTCAGGTAGGACACATACCATTGAGGCTCTCTCCAACCTCATTCCTGCCAGTGGATACATATTTTCCTCAAGGAGTCTGCGACGTCTGCTCAGTGAGGGTGCACTTGAGCGTTATTGTTTGTTATTGCCAAGTCTAGACGAGGGCTGTTGGACTAGATGTGAGCCCTAGCCAAGGAGTAGTTCTAACTAGTCAGCCAGACTATAGTTCTTTCTTTACTACCAAGGAAAGACCTGCACAACATTTAGTCCTTGACAGCGTCGGATCTAGATCACAAAATTTGTTTCGCTGGATCTGGAGCCAGGTCCAGAAAAATCCAATTATCAGACCCAGATCGAACACAGACCTAGAAAATGGCCGATATCCATGGATCCGTCCCATCCCTAGGATATAGAGATGAATTTTGAGGGAATAGTCTAGAGTAGATAGGCTATTCTATGAACAATCGAATACCTAAGTTACTAATTGGCAAGAGCGTAGCCAGGAATTTTTCAGGTGGGATGGATAAAATCTAGGACATTGTTTTAGATTTCCGCCCGTGAGAACATACCAAAATGCTAATTCTGACGTGTTTAATTTTTAAAAAATGTAACCATAGTTGATTGCCATTAAACATTCGGGGCGTCTAAAATACACACTGAACCAACAGAATGCTTCATTTGCTGCGAATTGCCCAAAATTGCAGCATATCATTCTTCTTTATGGATATGTGCTAGAGAAAATTTAAAATTTTAATACAATGAGATACATAAAATGCTATAGTTTTGTCTAGGAAAAGTATTGAGATTTACAGAAATTCGCTTCTGAATTGATCAATAATGAATAATCCTCATGATGCGAGTAGAAAACTGGTGCCCAATCACTGTTCTTTCAGAGTGGCACGAATGAAGCTGACCTGCGCTAATGAAAACTTTAGTCTCAAAACATTTTTTGGTATAATTAGTAGCATGAACAAGGCTTTTTTACCGTGCACCTCCATCAGCACTGTGCGGAAACGACCAAAATTCGAATTTCTTCCGCTCCAAGTTGACATCATTAGAAAAATACTTGAAATGAACATTATTTTAGAATAGCTGAGGAAAAAAAAACTGTTCCTGCTGGTGTTTCCGTGATTGGAGCTGACGATTTATAGATTTCATTCAATTGATGCTTCATTCTGGCACCAAGCGCTCTGAAAATTTCCAGATTTTGAAATTCTAGAACACACACTAGAAAATGACACTTATCCCTAAAGTGAAATCTCTACATGTTCAGTCTAAAATGACGTCTTCATCCTTTCCCGAATGAAAAAATTTGAAAACTTCAGAAAAAAAACTAAATCCAAACAGAATACTGAAGATTACCGGTTGAGAATGAGATGATATACTTTAAATCATACATGTAATGGGGTCCCGAGGTCTGGGGGGTGGGGGTCGTTTGACTTTTTTTGCGCCGGGGATCAGTAATTCGCAAAATTTTGAAGGAGGGGGTCTCTCAAGGAAAAAAATTCGATTTTTTCACGAAAAAAGTCCGAAAAATAGTTCAAAAAATTGTAATTTTTTTTAAAAGACCGAAAAAATGTATTCATGGCGCGAAGCGCCCAGAATATTCACATTTTTGACCATTTTTTGTTCAAAAATTGACATTTTTGAGTATTTTTCCGACCAAAAGTACACCGAAAGAAAGAAAAAACATCTCAGATTTGCCTACAGTATTAATACCTATTGTGAAAAATAACTGAATTAAAACATTGTTAAGTTATAAAAATACGAATATTATAGAAAATCTATGCGCGCGAATGAAACTTTTCTGTGGTACTATGTCTGTAGAATTATTGGCAGCAGTGCTAATGGGAATCCGCACAGAGAATGTGCTCACCTGGGACTCACTCAATTGGGCATTCGCTTACTTGGGAATCGCTCAATTGGGAATTTGCTGACATGGGAATCGCACACATGAGAATACCCCGCTAAACAATTTTGCACGATACATGTAACGAGGCCCCGAGGTCTGGGGAAGTCGGGCGACTTTCATGGTCACTGATTCACCAAAATTTTAGCTAAAAGGTCCCTGGAGGAAAAAAACTATTTTTTCCTCAAAAAATATAGAAAACGGTTCAAAAAGTAATATTTTTTTTCTAAAATGACCCGTAAAAAATGTATTCACAGCGCGAAGCGCCGAAAAAATTGACGTTTTTTACCATTTTTTCTTCAGAAATTGACATTTTTCATAAAAAAATAACGTTTTCAGCATTTTTCGACCAAAAATATGGAGGTCCCTATGACTACCATATGGCTAGCCATGTGGCCGAAGACTTCTGGGGACGGTCTTATTCCTATAGGACTTCCCCCAATTACATGTATGGTGGTGTGCACAGCGCCAGGGAATTCGGGCTTACGACGTCCTAAAATACATATTTTTTCGTCTTTTATCAAATGCGAGTCTCTTCATTCGAAAAATTTGGCTCATGTAATTCTGCTAATCTTAAAACCTACTTGTTCGCCTCTTCCGACAATGAAATGAACGTCGGCCAAAATTTCGTTACAAAACATAAAAGAAAAACGTTCGCGTAAAGTTTGTTTGGTCGACTGCCAGTTATGTAACGGATTATTGGTGGCGCTTTGATTAGGTAAGAGCGAAGCATTATGACTCGTCGTGGCGGTAGCCGAACGACCCAAAGTCAGTAATGATGACGACGAAGCAGTATCGCCCATATGAACGAGCGGCTGAAAAGCAGACGCGATATTCGACGAGAAGGCGCTGGACGACGATGGTCCGAGATTGTTTAATGCGGCGCCATTCGAAGTTGAATTAAGAGGTGCTAGGACAGAACCAGACGGTACCGAATTTCTGTGATCGAAATCATTCAATTTGTTTCTGCAAACCCGAATATATGTGGAATTTGAGCTGAGTTAACGGAAGGGATAATAAAACGTCATGCAGATTTGAGACCCTAACATCACTTTTTTCCATAAAACTGGTAATGTAAAAGCTCGAACTACATATTGAACGTCGGAAGCTTCTTTTCTAACCGATTTTTCAATTTCAAAGCTATATATTTCTTGTACAAACCAAAACCACAATAAATTGTGCGGAATATATTTCAGCGCCAGACAACGCCGACCGTTTCGGCGCTAGTAAAATTTTTCATTTCGAAGGAAAAAAGTGATATGCTGATACATACTGCCTTGATCAAAGCAATTTTCACAAGCTGATCAGACCAGAGCTTACTTGAGTTCACTGTACAATTGAAATTCGAAAATTTTTGTAACCGATGACTTTCATCTGCCGGAAAATTAATTGGCCAGGACACCGATTTTCTACCATACAATACCTTTTTCTCACAATGTTTATATCGACACTATCGTAAAATGCATCGCTCTGCATGCGTTCGTCATCCATCATCGGGTCGACCACGTCGTCAGACAAACGATTAATAACGTTGATATTGTCCGAAACGGTTTCGTCGCGTTCGTCCTCGACACCATCGTCATCTTCATCATCCTCAACAACTACGACACGGTCGTCGTTTTCGACAGTCGATTCGTCAGGCAAAACGTCTTCAAGTTCGATGTTCGAATCGATATCCTGATCATCCGAGTCCTGCTGCAAAAATAGATTAGCCGCCGGGCTCTGTTGTTGTTGGTCTGCAGCTTGTTGCTGTTGCTGATTTTCGTTCAAGGATGACGGCTGTTGACGACTAGTAAGAGCTTGAGACGAAAGTTGGTTAGTTTCAATTTTCATAGAAGAGCAAATTTTCCGAAAAGAAGAAGCTTATAGCTCATTTATGAGTGTTTCAAATTAGTCTATCTCACTTCTTCCTCCTAAGAAAACAGGTAACATTTTCGGATTTAGCATACATTGGACGGTCAATGCTTCATTTTTGACAATATTGCAATGCGATTCATCTTATATAATCTTCAGGATCCACATGATATATTTTACATAAGGATTACTGCGGTTAGCTCTTGAATAACAGGGTAGTCGGGGCGGCACACAATTCGCCGTGTTGCTACTATTGAAACTTCTACCACCCGACGACCTATTCGATGGCAAACCAGTCCGATGGTGTCGCAAACGGCGATTCAGAGGCGGTGATGGTGATCGACCACTCATAATCTAAGATTGAAAAATTGAAACGATAACCTCAACTAGATACATACTTTTCTGAAAAAGGACGTCCATAAGCCATCTGTTGGCTACGACTCAGTTAAAAATGGAGCATGACATAAGAAAATGCCATCAACCCAATACAGCGTTTTCTGTCCTAAAATACGGATTTTAGCTTTTAGCATAAAAAATTTGAAATGGTATATACATTTCTTCTGGGCTGAATTTCATAAATGTAGTTAGTTGTACTGTACAAAGTGACCAACACTTTCAGAAAAAATTTCCTGACTTTTCCAGGTTTTCCAAGTCCACTTATGTGAATTTTCCAGTTTTTTAGAGCAATATTTTAAAGAAAAAAAGAATGCATTTTACAGGGCATTTTTATGAGAAGGCAAGGCAATACGCTCAAAAAATTTACTGCCTTTTTATTTGACATCTGAAAAATAACATGATATTGAAATTAATTATTATACACAGTTATTTCATAGATGAAATTAACGAAAACATCCTCTAGTTAACTACACGAAAAATGATAGACAGCAAGATAGATTTATTCAAAATCATCTCTGAGTACGTTAATTTTTTTGACACTTGACTCAATAGGCCGGAAATGAAGGAAATATGACTTCGTCTATGTATCCATCATGCAAGTGAGACTAGTAAAGCAAAATTCGCTGTAGTTAGCCCACAGACAGGTTTGAAAAGCAAGAATTTGGACACATCTCAGATGTCTATGTGTGATTTTTAACCGTGCTTCGTATTCAATAATAATCTATCTAAAACCCTCTTATCAAAAACTATATAGTTTATGTCATTTCAGTTTTTCTGTGCATAATGATGCATTGATAGAATTTTGTGGTTGATTTCACATGAGTTTCGTTTACGTGGTATCACGTATAGAATATTTCTCTTTATTTGTCAGTTTTCCTATTTTTTCTTGAATGTTCCCTTTAGATATCACATGCGTTGCTAGCTTTTTACTACTCTTATTTTCTTCACTCATCGTTCTCTTCTTATGTATAGCTACTATCACTATATTTCCATTATTATAATACAAATTTCCTATAGCATAGAGTATAGACACTTCCGATATGATTAATACTTCTAACTGCCGTTTTTAGACTCCGTAACTAATCTAAGATTATAGCGAAAGCTTCCAGCAGTTTTTACATAGTTATTTTGATGTACCAAACATTCTGAAGAATTAAACCAGAATAAAAACCATTAAAACCATAGAAAAACCAAAATAACCATAAAAAACCACAAAAACCATTAAAAAACCAAAAAGTCGAAATTTCAGAAGTTTAGTTCTTGCCAATCCTGCGCTTCCATCATTTAGAAAATTTTGAAGATGGTACATACATGTACATAACATACTCATATACCTTCACGAGGAGTAAAAATTTACGATACTCAGTTCACGAAGTTTTTGTATCTAAATTACGTTAAAACAATAACAATCGTTTCAAAAAATAAAAACAATTAAGATGTTCGCCTTTCTCAAATAATGTGTTAATTAGTGATTACCATATCCGGATATCCGTGTTTTTTGCAAAGGTTTTCTAATTTGGGTTGAATTATTGTGGGGTTTAAATACTTTATGTTTAGTAGTTTCTCCGGTAAGCGTGGGTGTTAGAAACATGAGCATTAAGGTCGATCCCTGACTATCTCACCTGCTTACCGCCAGTTCCTCCACACTTTCAACTTAATTTCAAATACAACATTGGTGAGCCACTCCGTTTGCGCACCTTGTTTCCATGCCATCGCACTGCATCTGATTTTCGATCCCCAGTCTGGAGAATCGCCTACATCGATCTTGCCCCCAAGGATACGTCAAAGGATACTTCAAATCAATTATGACAATGCCGTGAATAATGCATATGTCAACCGATCAAATACTACAGCATTGGCGCTCAAGCTTGCCCAATTCCATAGCCAATGCCGCACGCTGTACACTAAGTTTTGATCCACAATCCCAACTAAGCAGCCCCTGTTTTCACTCAACCAAGCACCCCACCATTGGTGAGCCTCCCGCCCCTTAATCTGCTGATTTCTGTTTCTAGTAATGCCACAAAGCAAAGAAGAAACGCGCAAAAACCACTGAAAACTCTCAATGTCGCACTGCTGATGAACATAGCCGCCCCATCCGGTCTGGGACAGGTTTTAAACCCTACCAGAACCAACAGCACTGGCGCATCGGCCAGACCACAATTACCACCGCAGCACAGTCCCGCACCTCTGGCATCTGACCTGAACATCGAGCATACTGATTCCACTGATTCCTTTGTCAATCATGATCTGCAGCTGGCCCCAGCCGCCACCTAAGCAACTGCCCGCGATCACCGCAATAGCATTGCCATCACTAATGCCTGCGAAGTCAAAAATTTCTGATTAGAAGTGCGCGACCACTTGAGCAACTGAATACTGCTACCACGAGAATCACCAACAATGCCCTGACTGTTCAAACCATTGATCAAATAATCAGTGCCGTTTCCAATCAGTTACAAGCCCAGCAATTGCAGGTTCAATGCGAAATTAAAGAACAAGCCCAAGTTACCAATGCGCAATTCGCCATCCTTGCAGAATAAATGCAACAACTAATTTCCACCAAGACTGCCATCACTGCGCGCAATTATTTGCCAACTCCTAGGCCACTGCTGGCTAGTTCCCAGTTTCCCTGCAAAGATGCGCATGATATTTATATCAAAAACGACACTTTCAGAGAAACTGATCCAACATTGGCCTATGCCGGCCCCACCCAAAAACGTTTCCTTTCAACAATGGCTGCGGTGAACTGAAATTCTGCTGGAACAATTGATCAAACACTGGGACCATGAATGCGAAGAATGCCAATCCTGTTACCGCCCTGATGAACACCAACGGCCGCTGCATGATCCCCTCTACCAGAGAATTCACAATCTGGTAACTATATTACCCATACCTGGACAATAGGTTCAACTGGATGCAACTCGGTACCAGATGAGGCGACCTCGGTACCAGATGACTTGATTCTCAGCACCAGATCATGTTTTGTGTATGAAACGATTTTAAACGAGAAAATGCAATCGAGAATTCAAAGGTTAAGCAAGTAAGCAGGGAATCGGCTAATCAACCAGAGAATCAACTAACCAACCAACCAGTCAGGGAATCACTGAACCTATCAATCGCAGTGAACCAACTAATCAGTAAATCAATCAACAAGCCAGGGAATTAACCGAACAACCAATCAAGGAAACAACTAACCAACGAGGGAATCAATGAAACAAATAACCAACCAATCAGAAAATCAACCAACAACCAGTGGATCAACCAACCAACCAGAGGACCAATGAATCAACCAACTAACCAATCGAGGCATCAATTAACTAGCCAATCGGGTATTCAACCAACAACCAGGGAATCAATGAACCAACTAACCAACCAATCAAGGAATCAACGAACCAACCAATTAGGAAATCAACTAACTAATCAGGGAATCAATAAACCAATCAACCAGGAGATCAGCCAGCCAACCAGAGAATCAAAGAATCAACCGACTAACAAATCGAAGCATCAACCAACCAACCAGTCGAGAAATCAATTAACCAACCAAGGAATCAATGAACTAAACAACCAACCAATCAGGGAATCAGTGAACCAACCACCTAACCAATCGAGGAATCAATCAAACAACCAATCGCGAAATCAACCGATCATCCAGGGAATAATGAATCAACCAACCAAGGAATCAATGAACCAAACAACAAGGAAATCAATGAGCCAACCAACTAGTCAATCAAGGAATCAACCAACCAACCACCGAGTGAATCAGGAAATCAATCAGCTAGCTGGGAATAAACCAAAATTTAACTGCACGGAGATCAAAGACCAACCAACAAGGAAAAGCAACTTACTTTGATTTCTCTGTTGATTGGTTGATTCACTAGGTGAATAAACGTAATAATAGTAACTATGATTTGCAGGTAATTTCTTAACTGGCTGTTTAGCTGAATCAGCCAACTTAACAGCTAGTTAGGAAATTACTAACCGAATCACAGTGTCCATGAACCAGCTAATCAGGAAACCGATCTCAACTAACCAACTGATTAATTCAAGAATGCCAAAAAGGGAATCAATCAAACATCAAGGGAACGAAACCAATAAATTAAGAAATTAGCCATCATGATCACCAACCACCAATGGAATCCAATGAAGCATTTATACATGTCTTAGTGATGATATAATTGTTTAAGCATACCTGTAAGAGATCCGATCACTTGGAGAGGGAGTAAACCCCGAATTTTTGGTGGGTGTCCCGTAATTTTAGGGGTTCACAAAAAACGAACGAAAATTTTCCCAAAAAAGGCAAAACAAGCTAATTTTTTCCATATTTTTCCGAATAAGGGGGGTCTCAACATTTGGGTATAGGGTTCGACCAAGTTGGGCCCCCCCTAATTACAGGTTATGCTTAAGCAGAAGAGAATAAATATTTTCATCAGATGATTTAGTTTTTGCTAGCATGGTTGGATCATAACTTCGCAAACTAGGGGAAATTGAGCAATATATTTTTGGATTGAGATTTTCAATTGGTGAACCATTGATTTTGATCCTCATGAATTCGTCAGAGTGCGCACGGCTCGATCCGAAGCTAATTATTATTTTGTTTATAATTAAAAAATAGGTGCAACTCAGGTGTTTTATTTGTACGAGCCTTTTTGTACATGTACAAAGATCAGCCAAAAATTTTTTTTACTCTATAAGAACCATGACTTTGTATGTATTTTTGCACAAACCTTCTTCCAGATTAGGGTTATTTCCGGACGCTTTCACCCGCACCATGCGCAAATGACCCAAAACTTTTTCCGCACACGAAAATTGTTTCCGTTCAAAGTTGAAATCATTTTTAAAACGTGTAAAATGAGCGAAATTGTAGATTGCTCGAAAATTATCTGGTTTTCTAGCTCAAAAACATTATTTTAGATTGTTTGAACAAAGTTAATAGTTGCTGCTGTCATTTATGTGGTTAGAGCTAAAGATTTATAGATTTTAATTGATTTTTCAATTGACTCAATTTCTAGATTTTGATGTTCCATAGTCTGTTTTTTATAAAATGCTTCCAAATAGAAAAGTGACACAAATCAGTACTGCCGTCAAAATCGTTTACTTAAAGTTCTTACTGTAAAATTTTTCACTCGAAAAATTGGTAAAAGTTAGGTCAGTATGCTCACAAATTTCCAGTCGTACATGATATATTGTTTATCAGAAAATCGCAAAAATCTGGAATACTACTTCCGTTATTTGGAAGCATTTCAAGAAAAACAGACCATTGAATGCTGGAAAAATGAGTCTTTTCAACCCTTATTCCTAAAATAAAAACGTTACATTTTCAGTCGAGAATGGCGTATTCATCGTTTCTCAGCGACAAAAATTGTGTTCACAAAATTCAGAAAACTTCAAGCGAAAGAAAGAATTCATTAAGATCAATAATAAATCTCAACTTCCAACAAAATCTGAACATACTTGAGATTACTGATTGATAATTGAGATAAGGAACTTCAATTCATGAAAGCCATGCACGTTTAACTTTTCCGGTGCGTAGCATCGGAGAAATTTTAAACACAGGAGCTACTAAAATGTTGAAACAGATTCTGGAATTTTTTTTGGGGGGGCACGCATTTTTTCACTCAATTTACTGTAAAATTGGCATTTCTGACGACTTTTTCTTGAAGAAAAAACCAAAGGTCTCTAGTTTTTTAACACTTGAAACATTTGGGGGGCATAGCCCTAACCCCCCCCCTGCTGCAGGACTGGTTTAGATAATTTTTAATACTCTGAGTTGATATTTTCCGCACAAAAATCATAGTGTTAAGTAAATGTATGGAGAAATGTGAGAAAAATCAACTAATTCATATTAATCGTGAAAATTATATTCTCATTATGAAGTGAAGAGTTTTACTCACCCTAGCAGAGACATAGCAGATTCATGGAAATAATCATAGATAATTGAAAAATGAAACTCAGCCATTACAAATGAATGCCATTGCTGGCGCAGAGCATCGGAAAAATTTGGCATTTTTACCTTCTAAATTGCACCAAAATGCATCTTTTCATCAATGCCAGCAGTAGAAACGCCGAAAAAATTTCCGTTCTGTGCGGAAAATACCTTGTTCCAGATAGCACTTGAGTTCATGATCTCATTATGTTAGCACAAAAGTACACGGTATTGAAGAATGCAGCTTCATGCTGGGAAATCAATTTCTTGTTAACTTATTCAGTTTCTGTTCGAAAACATGTCCTTTTTAAATGTGAAAAATATACTCATACTTTCATAATTTGAAAAACTTCTATTCAAGCTTGCAATTTTCGAAAATTACTTCCATCATGGAAGTTCCATGATGCTTTTAAATTCAGACTCGGCCTAATGTTCAAGTTACAAAAAGGTGGAAAAATCGAGATTTTGGTTTTTAATATGCACAACACATTCCTATTTCCCAAAGGATTTTGCTCCAAAAGAAACGGGGAAAACATTGGATGGCCAATTCTGAAAAATTATAAAATAGAAACCGCGCCAAAAAAAATTTTCGGTGTTTTTCGATTTTAGAGCCTGGAGAAGCGTTTTCCGACCAGGTAGTGCCGACAAAATCTTTCTGTACGATGAACGATGATACAAAAAAAGATCTTTGTGCGGAGCCAAGAATGTTTGTATCGGACAGTAATTTTCAAAGGGAAATTGTGACGCTTTTCCGGGTCATTTTCATAAAATTTTCCAGTTTTTTTTACCAAGTTGTAAAATGGTAAAAAGTATCATGATTTATAACAGCAAAAACTTAATTACAGTGATTTTTTCTGTTTTAATTTGTCTATAACTATCATGATTTATAACGCTCACTGAGGGAAGAAAGATCGACAGAAAAATTTAATTAAATGTTAATTGGAAAATAGTATTTGACTTTCGGAGTGTCGCTCGAGCCAAATCCGATGAATAAAAATCGATACCAGGCAACAGGACATTTTGATCTTTTAGAGCGCACAAAAATGCGCTTTTTCAAATTCTCAGACTTTCCAGATTTCCCAGGCGAAATTTTTTCCTCTGACCTTCCAGGTTTTCCACTAAGTACACCGGTATGTCCTAAAAAGCGTGTAGACTCTTGAATGAACTTCAAAGATCGCGTTCTGTCTATTTTCTACAAGATAAATTTACTATGCATCTGGTTCCCTACCTTCCTTTGGCATGGCAACCATCAAAACGATCCGGGAACTAACCAACTTTTTGGACTGGCTGGTACCAGATGAACCGATAGAGTTTGTCCAGGTATGCCATTACCGCAACTGATTTGACTGCTCCGCCAGCAGGGAACGCTCTCGCCCTCCCCTGAAACCAGTCTACTGGCCTCTGGTGCGAAGCCCACAAATCCCGCACGCACGATACTGAAGATTGGGTCTGGCTCAAGTGTCAAAACCCCCAAAGAAATGAACAAAGCCGTCCTAGCTACAATCTGCAGCCACCCGCCCTCGATTTCCGAACAAATTCCAATGATATACGAGGACAACATGATTGGAGACAGGAGGCCCTAGCGCAAGAGGAACCAATTATTCTCGCGGTTCATGACGATATTATAACCAAGGTAAGCATTTTTCCCATGATAATGATATCGTTCAGAGTACTTATGTCATCTACCAAAACTGTGAATACGCAGCCCCATGCGAACAACACATCCACTATAATGCGCCACTGGCCCCTTACCTTACTACACCTATGAATTCTTCCCGCACGAGCTCTCATTCATCCGAGATCCTGTTAGTGCTACCGGCATTACCAACAACCATAACTGGACAAACCCTATCAGTTCGTCTGGTACCAGCCAGCATAAAAAGTTGGTTGGCTCCCTAATCATTTTGATGGTTGCCACCCCAAAAGAAGGTAGGGAACCAGATGCATAGTAAATTTATCTTGTAGAAAATGGACAGAATGCAATCTCTCAAGTTTATCCAAGAGTCTTCACACTTTTTAAGACATACCAGTGTACTTAGTGGAAAACCTGGAAAGTCAGAGGAAAAAATTACGCTTGGGAAATCTAGAAAAGTCTGAGAACTTGAAAAAGTGCATTTTTGTGTGTCCTAAAAGATCGAAATTTCCTGATGCTTCGTGCCAATTTTTATTCATCGGATTTAACGTGAGCGCGACACTCCGAATGTCAAATACTATTATTAAATTAACATTTAATTCGATTTTTCTGTCGATCATATTTAAATATTTTCTCACTCAGTGAGTGTTATAAATCATGATAGTTATAGACAGACTAAAACAAGAAAAATCACTGTAATTATGATTTCGCTGTGTGCTTTGTACATACGTACTTTTCACCATTGGTCGAAAAAATCTAGAGAAACTGCAAAATTCTGGGAAAATGATCCAGAAAGGCCACAGAATTTCACATTAAAAATTTCTGTCCGAGACAAACATTCTTGGCACCGCACAAAGATCTTTTAGATATCTTTGTTCATCGTAAAAAAAGATTTTGTCAGCATTACGTGGTCGGAGAACGCTTCTCTGGGTCCTAAAATCAGAAAACACTGAAAAAATTTTTTGTCGCGTTTTCTACTTCATAATTTTTCAGAATGGTCTATCGAATGCATTCCCCGTTCCTTTTGGAGCAGAATTCTTCGGAAAACATGAATTATGGTGCATATTAAAAAACCGAAATCTCAATCTTTCCACCTTTCTGTACTACTTTTGAACATGTGGCCGATTTTGAATTTAGAAGCATCATGGAAGTAATTTTAAAAAATTGCAGGTTTTAATGGAAGTTTTTTAAATTGTGAAAATCTGAGTGTATTTTTCAATTTTAAAATGAGACAAGTTTTCAAACGGAAAATATGAACCTCATGTTTTTAATAAGTTATCAGGAAATTGATTTTCCAGCAGCAAGCTACATCCTTCAATACCGTGTACTTTTGTACTAAATAACACGAGTTCAACGGAATATTTTTACAAGTCCATTCCCTTCCAAATTATGGTCCAAACTGGCATTTTTGGACTGCTCAAGATGCCAGCTATCCAGATCAGTTCGAAAAACCAGGCGCTCATGGCATTCAGGAACTCATTTGCATAAAATCTGCACACATCTGACAACGTCCTTGTCACTACAAAAATATCCTACCTACTTCAAGAATCGAACCTGGTCCACCAGCCTATGGACTTAATGCGTTTACCACTACACAATTCCACCAGAAAGTATAAGCACTACATTCCTTTAGGACCCTTGATACCAGACATGCACGGCAAGAATTTTCCAGGAGGGAGGGTCCATGGACTTTTTTCCCAGGGGGTATGGGAGGTGGATGAGCAAAAAAACAAAAAAAAGTTCTGCAAGCATGTTTTTCATACAAAATATGCACAAAAATCATGAAAAAAACTGTCTTGGAAAAAGTTCAGGTAAGGGTGTTTGACGATTTTTTTGGCCAGGGTCTCAGGTGTGGGGCTTTACCCACCCCTACCCCCCTATGTGTATGTACGCTTCATACTATTTTAACTAACAACTTCATTTGAAAGAGCCTCAAAAGGCTGCGCTCTTCGCGCGCAGCTGCTGTACCCTAAGCCTAAGCCTAAGAAAAATTTTTAAGGAAAAATAAATGTCTACTCACTAGTCACAGAAATCCATGCTCAAAATTAACAAACAACTCATATACAATAATTAGCCTGAAGCCCGGGAAACGACTTACAAAATTTAGCCTCTGGAACTAGTGCTTCACACCGGGTACCCGGGTAGACCCGGGTAAATTTTCTGAATGAAACCCGGGTGCTACCCGGGTACCCGGGTCTCAACAAGATATTATATAAACGGAATACTTATATACTATTACTTGTATTTATGTGCAGTTACAGTGAATGAACGTATTTTCCTTAATTAATTCAGTGCATATACCTACTCAACGTGTTAACAACGCCGCTTATGGCTCTCAAAAAGTCACTGTAGCGTATTTTTAGCAACTAAAAATCGATGTGTTTTAACAATGAAGCACGAAACAGAAATATAAAAAAGTCTTCGAGAAATCATGCCTGTATCAAATATTGGTACTCGATGCAGTATAAGAAAACAATAAAAGTTGGAGAGATGCATTATGTATAAGATTGAAGAGGCATAAAAACCGATGACGATGAACCGGTGTAGAGATGATTAAGACCAGGCCTAGTGGGATATATCGACGGTTAAACCCAGACCTAGTGGGATATCTGGCTTCATCAAATAGTTGTGATGCGTGACCAGGTCACCACTATTTGCTTAAAAGTGTAAAAAATTCGAAATATTCATTTTCTCCAAACGAAAAGAAAATTTTTTTTTGAAAAAAAAACTTTTGTTTGGAGAAAATGTGTTGTTGGTTTTTCCTAATTTTTGTTTCTTAGCACTTTGCAAGGGTCATGCCCCAAGATTTATGAGTTTTCTGAAAATTTTCATGGAGTGTGTTCATTCACTGACTTTTTGAATACTTGCATGGGTACCCGAAATACCCGGGTAACCCGGGTACACTAAAGACCGGGTACCCGGGTCCTAAAATTTTGTAAGTGTGAAGCACTATCTGGAACAAGGTGTGGAATTTTTTTACAAGTCGGTTCCCTTCCCAATTATGGTCCAAACTGGCATTTTCGGACTCCACAAGATGCCAGCTATGCAGATTAGTTCGATAATCCAGGGGCTCATGGCATTCAGGAACTAACCTGCATAAAATCTGCGCACAAGTCACATACTCCTTGTCACTACAGAAAAATCCTACCTACTTCAAGAACCGAACCTTGTCCACCAGTCTATGGACTTAATGCGTTTACCACTACACAATTTCACCAGAATGTATAAACACTATATTCCTTTAAGACCCTTGATACTATTTTAACTAACAACTTCATTTGGAAGAGCCTCAACAGTGCTGCGCCCTTCGGGCGCAGCTGCTGTACCCAAAGCCTGAGCCTAAAGAAAATTTTGAAGGAAAAATAAATGTCTACTCACTAGTCACAAAATCAATGCTCAAAGTTAACAAACAACTCATTAATTTGGCTGAAGGCCGGGAACCGACCATATGTACATACACAGCATGCAAATTCTGCTGGGGGTCAGCCAGGACGGGGGGTGGAATACAAATTTTTCTTTTCATTTTTCACAATGAACAGAAAGGTCATAGAAAGGTTTTCTAACATCCAAACAGCATATTCTTACAAATATATTAGTCAGATATGTCAAATAATTTGCCTAGACAGCAGTTTTTAAACTTTTAATGTTACACTTTCGGAATCAAGTATGCTTTCTTTAAAAAAATTGCTAAACCAAAGCATCATTTCCATTTTCATGACGACTTTCTCTTCTCTCTTGATCATTTTCCTTCGTCAACTTCTCAATCATTGCTAGGGGGGTCAATAAAAATCTGCTAGGGGTCGAAACCCCCCTACCCCCCCCCACGTGCATGTGTGGAACCGACTTATAAAATTTAGCCCAAGGTGTTTTCAGCACACTCTTCTTGGGCTGCCTGGAAAAATTTGTGGGCTTTTTCCGCATAGAACGGAGTTTTTTTGCGATTCTACAGCTGGCATTGATGGAAAGGTGCATTTTGGTGCAATTTAGAAGGTCAAAATCTCTGGATTTTCACTTTCTAGAACACTGGAAAATGAACCTTCACAACGTTGAGAAGTAAATTAAAATCAAACTGACGAAGTGTATAATTTGTTTGAAATTCCGGCGCTTCGAGCCGGTAAAATTTTTGGGTTTCTATATTCTAAAACGCTGGAAAATAAATCTCTGCAACAGATATTCATGAACAGAAGTTCTAAAATCGCAGTCTAGAATCATGCAGTGATTTTTAGCGACACACCCATTGGCAATGCCGCTAATGGCAGTTTGACTCCATTAGCGCAAAAAAATTTCAGTAGCGATTTGTTACTGTAAACTTAATTTTTGGCAGCGTTCTTAAAAACGTATCTACCTAATTCACAGGGCTGTAACCGAGTAAAAAGAAATTTTCCGGCGCCCGGCAGGGGAAAATTTTCAGGTTTTTACATTCTAAAAGGCTAGGAAATGAATCTTCATAACAACGAAAATAAATCGGAATGAAACTAATGCGAAATTTTCGAATTTTTGTGTTCCAAAGTGCTGGAAAATGTTCCTGGAACTAAGCATTAGGGACGAAGTGTTAGCCCTGTTTTGATTGGCCAAAATTACCGCCCCCCCCCAGACGGCTTTTCGCCTAATATGTATTTTTCATTAATTTTTCCTTCAAAATTTTTCTTAGGCTTAGGCTTAGGGTACAGCAGCTGCGCCCCAAGGGCGCAGTGCTGTTGAGGCTCTTCCAAATGAAGTTGTTAGTTAAAACCATTTAAAACGCATGGCGGTAATTTCGGCCAATCAAAAGAAGGCTAACACTTCGTCCCTAATGCTTAGTATCCCTAAATTTACAGCCTTGTAATGATGTTTTTATCGTCTTTCAATCGCAGATTGGGAAGGTTCACGTTTCAAAGCAATGGGAAACTACAAACGAAGCGAAAGAATAAAGTTATGAGAAGTGATGAAAAATTCAACTATTAGCAAATTATTGACTCTTGACTAAATCAGTAAAAAAGAGATGAAGTAATTCAATTGATAGAAAACTCATGAAGCTTAATTAGTAAGTGGATATGCTAACGGCCGTGCCTGATAGAAAGCAATGACTGTTATACTCATGACCGGCAGAAAATTTTGAGGTTTTGACCTTCCGAAATTCACCGAAATGAATCTTTTCGGTTTTGAAGTGAAAAAAATTTTTTCTCATGAGAAAAATGCTAAAAAATTTTTCCTAATTTCGAAATTTTGTTTCCTAAAAGATTTCATTGAGGAGAAAAACGGTGCTCCAAACGGGACGAGAGAAAAAATTGCAAAGGTTGATGGAAAATCTCATTTATCGGCAAAATGTTTTCTTGTAACTAATAAAAAAGAGATGAGGTACAATTCAATTGATTGAAACTGCTGAATGCTAAGTAGTAAGTGGAAGTAGATGCTGATGACCATGTCGGATAGAAAACAATGACTGTTATATACTCATTGACCGGCGCTAAGCGTCGGAAAATTGTGAGATTTTTCTCTGTGAGAGACACGAAATCGACATATGACAAAGTCCTAACGACCTTGTATATTTATCATTTTAAATTCTGAAATAATAATTCGGTCATTAGCGCTCCGTGCTAATGACCAAAATTTTTCATTAGCGCGGCCCATGTTTTATTAGCGCCGCGCTAAAAAAAATACAGTGGAATCATGTCTTCAATTTCCATCTTTAGTAAACGCAAAAGTTCAGGTTGCAAACGTTTAAAAAATTCCAAGCATCGAGAGAAGAAATTGGGAGAATTGATGAAAAATCTCAATTTTGGGCGACATAATTGACTGTTAACGATTAAAAAATGAAACGAGCTAACTTGATTGATAGAAACTGTTGAGGATTAATTAGTAAGTCGAAGTACTTATGCTAACGGCCGTGCTTGATAGAAATTAGTTAAGATTATACCGACCGGCGCGAATCGCCGGAAAATTTTGAGATTTTAACCCTTTTTAGTTCACCAAAACGCATCTTTTCGGTTTTGAATTCCCCAAAATTTTTTTCCACAATGAGAACCATAAACAGGGTTTTTTTTCCGCACGTCTTCATCCGCACGGTGCGGAAATGACCCAAAATTTTTTCCGCACACGAAAATTTTTTCCGTTCGAAGTTCAAATCATTTGAAAAATGTGTGAAATGAGCGAAAATTATAGTTTGCTAAGAAAATAATGGAAAGTATCTGTTTTTCTAGCTCAAGAACATTATTTTAGATTGATTGAGCAAAATTAATAGTTGCTGCTGTCATTTCTGTGATTAGAGCTGAAGATTTATAGATGTAAATTGATTTTCCAATTGATTCAATTTCTGCGTTTTGATATTCTAGAATGCTGGAAAATTAGCCTTTTCAACCTTTATCTCTAAAATAAAAGGTATGCATTTTCAGTCAAAAATCGTGTAGTTTCCCAATGACAAAATTTGTGTTCACAAAGTTCAGAAAACTTCAAGTGAGAGAAAGAATTCATGAAGATCAATATTAAATCTCAATTTTCAACAAAATCCGAACATAATTTTCTTTTTGGCTGTGCTTCAGCTTAATTGTAGTTAACATTATAAATTATTTTCATTGACGGGGCGGAGCGCCGGAAAAATTTGAGATTTTGACCACCTAAATTGCACCAAAATGCACCTTTTCATCAATGCCAGCAGTAAAAACGCCCAAAGAAATTTCCGTTCTGTGCAGAAAATGCCCAAAAATTTTTCCGCACAGCCCAAAAAAAGTCCGCACTGTGCGGAAAAAAAACCCTGACCTACCCATAATTTTTTCCCTCATTTCGAAATTTTTTTCCCAGAAGAAGACCCCATTTGAGCATACGAGTAAGAGGTCAGACCAGTTGGGGTGGGGAGGATGGTAAACCCAAAATTTTGGGTTTACCCTCCCCCTAACATTTGCAAAATTTTGGGGAAGGGGGGTCAGAAAAACCACAAAAAAGTCGGAAAAATTTCGAAAATTTTTCCAAAAAAGGCCAAAAAGCCACTTTTTTACTCATTTTTTCCAATTTTTCCGAGTTGTTCGGGGCATACCTGTACTTGGGGGGATTGGGGGACCCCCCCCCTAACTTGGCCAACCATGTACCCAACATCACCCAACCCCCCCCACCCGAGTCTGAAAAAATTTAAAAAATTTGCAAAAAAGTGTATGTTTTTTGGCCTTTTTTTGGGAAAAATTTCGACTTTTTTCTACCCCCCCCCCCCAACTGGTCGGAGGTCTTACAGGTATGGTTTGGGGGGGTGGGTATAGGGTTGACCAAGCTGGTGATGGGGGTCCCGACATTTGGGGCACCGTTTTTTTTTCCTCGAGGATTTTTTCCACGTGAGAACCGGACCCAAAATTTTTTTCCTCATTTTTAAAAACGCTTATAATGTGGCTACGGATGCTTTTTTATGCATTTTAGGAGCATACCCAAGCATTTTGTTGTGTTTGGAGACAGAAACCTGTATGAATGAGGAAAAAATTGAGAAAATTCTGGTTATGATTGTTAAAAATGAGCTCATGAAGAATATATTGGTGTTCTACAGGAGCAGGTGAAGCATGTTAACGATAGAGTTCTCAGGAATTTATCCGCTCTATTGACATTTCGGTGGTTCCGATTAGAATCATCTAATTTTATTTAGCTCTTCCTGTAATACGTCCGACCAGTTGGGGGGGGGGGGTAAATCCGAAATTTTGGGGGGGGGGGGTAGAAAAAAGTCGACATTTTTCCCAAAAAAGGCCAAAAAACATACACTTTTTTGCAAATTTTTCCAATTTTTTCCAAACTGGGGGGTTGAGGGGGGGAAATGATTTTGGGTACAGGGTTGGCCAAGTTGGGGGGGGGGCATACCTGTAAGACCTCCGACCAGTTGGGGGGGTAAATCCGAAATTTTGGCGGGGGGTTGGAAGAAGTCGAAATTTTTCCCAAAAAAAAAGGCCGAAAAACATACACTTTTTTGAAAATTTTTTTCAATTTTTTCCAAACTGGGGGGGGGTTGGGGGAAAATGATTTTGGGTACAGGGTTGCCAAGCTGGGGCCCCCCCAAGTACAGGTATGGGGGGCGGGGTCGTCCCCCAACCCCCCCCCCCCCAAGTACAGGTATGCTCTTGGTCCCGGCGCAGAGCGCCGAAATTTTTCTTGAATTTTCACTTTCTAAAACGCTGGAAAATGAACCTTTACAACATCGAGAAATAAATCTATATTCTAAACGGGTTTCTATATTCTAAAATGCTAGAAAATAAATCTCTCCAACCAGGGCCGTGCGCAGGATTTTTTCATGGGGGGGGCGGACTAGATTTTTTCACTGAATAGCCCCAGAAAATGTTGATCATACGCGGATATACTGTGTGCATCACCGTTTTTTTTCCTCGAAGATTTTTTCCACATGAGAACCGGAACCAAAATTTTTTTCCTCATTTTCCAAAAATTTTCCACATTTTTAAAAACACTTATAATGTGGCTACGGATGCTTTTTTATGCATTTTAGGAGCATACCCAAGCATTTTGTTGTATTTGTAGTCAGAAACCTGCAAAAATGAGGAAAAAAATTGATAAAATTCTGTTTATGTTAGTCAAAAATGAGCTCATGAAGAATATATTGGTGTTCTATAGAATGGTCCGGCGCGGAGCGCCGAAAAATTTTTTGATTTTCACTTTCCAAAAACGCTGGAAAATGAACCTTCATAACGTTAAGAAATAAATTAAAATCAGACTGATGAAGCGTAATTTGCCTCCCATTCCGGCGCGTAGCGCCGGAAAAATTTTCGGGTTTTTGTATTCTAAAACGCTGAAAAATAAATCTTTCCAACAGATAATTCGTGAACAAATGTTTTGAAATCGCGTTCTAGAGTAATGTCTTCAATTTCCACCTTCAATAAACGCAAAAGTTCAGATTGCAAACGCTTAAAAAATTCCAATCATCGAGGGAAAAAATTGAGAGACTTGATGAAAAATCTCTATTTTCTGCGACATAATTGACTGTAAACGATTAGAAAATGAAACGAGCTAGCTTGATTGATAGAAACTGTTGAGCATTAATTAGTAAGTCGAAATAGATATGGTAACGGCCGCGCCTGATAGAATATAGTTATAATTATACCCATGACCGGCGCGAAGCGCCGGAAAATATTGAGATTTTGACCTTTTAAAGTCCACCAAAACGCATGTTTTCGGTTTAGAGTTACTGCCTCAATGGGGGGGGCGGCCGCCCCCCCCCGCCCCCCCCTTGCGCACGGCCATGTCTCCAACAGATATTCATGAATAGAAGTTCTAAAATCGCAGTCTAGAATGATGTCTTCAATTTCCATCTTCAATAAACGCAAAAGTCCAGGTTGCAAACGTTTAAAAAATTCCAAGCATCGAGAGGAAAAATTGAGAGAATTGATGAAAAATCTCAATTATGGGCGACATAATGGACTGTTAACGATTAGAAAATGAAACGAGCTAACGTGATTGATGGAAACTGTTGAGCATTAATTAGTAAGTCCAGAGGTCCCCAAGGTCAGATTCTTCAGGTAGGGGTAAAATTGAAAATTCGCGGGGGGTAGTGTTGCTAAATGTCCACTACACACGTCATTTCGCCTCAAAATTAGGCAGCCAGTGATCGATTTAAAGGACTTTAGGGAGGGGTAATACCCCCCTCATACCCCTCCCCATGGGGCACTCTGAGTAAGTCGAAGTAGATATGATAACGGCCGCGCCTGATACAAAATAGTTAAGATTATACCCATGACCGGCGCAAAGCGCCGGAAAATTTTCAGGTTTTGACCCTTTTAAGTCCACCAAAACGCATCTTTTCCGTTTTGAATTCCCCAAAATTTTTTCCTCAATGTGAACCATACCAAAAATTTTTTCCTCATTTCGAAATTTTTTTTCCTCAAAACATCCCATTTGAGGAAAAAAACGGTAATTTGGGGGCAGGGTTGGCAAGGCTTTGGTTTTTTTTGGTTTTTTTAGAAAAACCAAAAAATTGGAAAATCTCTGGTTTTTTGGTTTTTTTGGTTTTTTTCCAAAATCATAAGGAAACTGTTTTTCACATTAGTCGATCTTCTAGGCATGTATAGGTGTCTATCTAAATCAACAAAATAATTAAATTAGTAGAATTGACTTCACTACAAAGTAGAGAAAAGTCGTATTTTTATGATACATTTCGTACTCAAAAGATGTAATTGGGGGCAGTGGCTAGATGTACTCGAGTCCGTCTAGCCAAAACCCAGAAAATGGCTAAATGGACTCGAGTCCATCTAGCCAAAACCCACAAAATGGCTACGTGGACCCGAGTCCATCTAGTCAAAACCCACATATTAACTAGATGGACTCGAGTCCACCATGTCAAAAAAACGCAAAACAGCTCAGTGTTTTTTTTGTGCCAAAACATGGTTTTTGGCACAAAAAAATTTGGAATGGCACAAAAAATTTTGAGCGTTTGTGCCAATTGGCACAAATTTTTTGGCTGGTCAAACATTAAATTTCCTTGATTTTTAGACGTTTTAGCGGCTGAAAATGCAAAAAATTTTCGGCGCTTCGCGCCGAATCAATGAATATAATATTTCCTATTCGTATATTTGACCCGAACGCAAACGATTTCTTTTCGAACAGTGTATTAGTATCGTTGCAGCAAACTTTGTAGGCTGTCAAGACTGATGAGTGAAAAAAAATTCTGAATATTCTCTCTTCATTCAGTCAGATTCGGATTTAAAACTGAAATTCTTACTTTTTGTGTTTGATTGATTCAAATAGAAAAATCGATATCGTTGATAATGGTACAATATTTCGACCGAAAATTAACACTCTTTGCGACTTTATTTTCTCTATTCTTTACATGGTTGTTAAATATACATAACATAGATATTCGTTCGTAGTCGAAAATTGAATCAATTTGAACTTCCTGAACAATTCTAGAGCTATTTAAATTGGCTCAGCATTCCATTTCTTTTTGGGATTTCGTGAACTATTTTTTTGCACAGTTTTTTCTTTTCCCACTGACATGGTTAGCTGAAAAATAGGTTGGGCACGATTTTTACAAAAAAATTAATGCGTTAAACAATAACTTTTTATCAAACCTTTGACCTAAAACTTTTCCGCAGTTTTCATTAATGTCTCTAGCAAAAAAAATTTTTTGTGCCATTGGCACAAATTTTCTGGCCTCTTGTGCCAATTGGCACAAATGTCCGTGCACAAAAAAAAGACGCTGAAACAGCTTGATGAACTCCCGAGTTTTCCTATAGTACAGTAAATGTGTGAGTATTGGGAGGTGTGAGCCAAATTTCAGAACGTGCAGATCTGGAGGTTCAAGTTACAAATAACTCTCGAAACCAAACATGTGAGTAAATTTTTATAACGTTCGCGAGTGTCTACACAGTGATGCACGCGTTGCATGTAAGTTGTTCATTAATTGAAATTATTTTTAAATTAAAAATTAGAAAAGTTTGAAATTAAAAATTAGAAAATTTTGAAATTGAAAATCAAAAAATTTTAAAATTTATAACTAAAAATTTTAAAATTTATAACTAAAAATTTTCAAAATTTAAAATGAACAGATTGAAAAATTTAAATTTAAAATTTATAAAATTTGAAATGAAAAAATTTGGAACTCAAAATGAGCAAATTTGAAAAATTTTGAAATTCAAGAATTTCAAAATTTAATATTGAAAAAATTTAAAATCATAAAATTTTAACTTAAAAAATTTTGAAATTGAAAAAATTTTAAATTTATTCGAAAAATTTAAAATTTAAATTAATGAGTTAAAAATTTTAAATTTTATATTTGGAAAAATTAAAATTAAAATAAGAAAAGTTTAAAATTTTAAATTGGAAAAATTTTAAATAAAAAAATTCAAAATTTAAAAATCTAAAGTAAAAAATTGAAAAAAACTTCAAATAATAAATTTAAATTTGAGAAATTAAAAAAAAATCAAAATGAAAAAATTTAAAAATAAAAAACTCAAAATTTGAAAATTTAAACTTGGAAAATTTTAAAATTTATAATTAAAAAATTTTAAAATTTATAAATGAAAAATTTTAAAATTTCATAAATATGTAATGACCAGATTCTAATAATACTTTACTTGATCTTGAAAACGGTCTGTGACAGTTCATGGTCCCTGAGGACGATGATAACAAAAGGAACAATACAATGATATACAACAGAATATGATTTGAACGCTGGATCAACGATTGCTTTCTTGTCGACAAAATATGATTACACTTCACAATAAAACAAAACTCGCTTTATAACACTTTCTCGAAACTCCCATAAAAAGACACTTTATAAAAATCTGACGGAACCACGCTTTGCTTCTCTTTAAATACTGCTTCTTTTGGCCACTCCCTTGGCTCGTGGGAGGTCTGTTTCCGAAAATCTTCTTCCACCAATCGCTGCTTCTTGCTTCTTCCGCTTCTGTTTGGTCACACCTTCTAATGCTTTCCTGGTACCATATGCTTCTATGCTTCTCTTGTGCTTGCTTCCTACAGTGGACTTAACCACACCTCTGTGCTTCTGTGTATGCTTCTGTATCTATTTCCTCTGTGTATACATGTTTTGTAGGAACCATCCCTACTGTTCCACTTGAGACTGGTGTCTGGCGGGGCTTCTACTTTTTACTGTGTGCAGGTGTGCTTACGATTTTTATGGGAAATTAATGTAGCAACCGAATGTGTACTTTCGTGTTGATTCTAGGAGACCAGCTGCTGATGTGCAAATTAATTAGAGCATCTTAATTGTGTCAATAATGGCTACTGGGGTGTGGGACGATCAAAATAAAGTACTTCACATAATTTTATAGGAATGTTTGGGTGTGAATCTCAGACACCCTCGAGACGATAGATTAAGACCCAAATTACAGAAAGTGGGTTAAACGCAGGTAAGAGTAATAGTAAAATGGGGGGGGGGTAAAATCGTAGGTAAATAAAAGTCGAGTAAAATCTCGAGTAGAATCGTAGGTTAAGGCTGGGTAAAAATCGGGTAGAATCATGGGTTAAAGATGGGTAAATTGTCAGTAGAAAAAAATAACCCATGATTTTACCCATATTGAGATTACAGAAGGTAGGTAAGGTAAAAGTCGGGTAAAAAGTTGGTGAAAAAGACATGAAAATAACCTGCCATTTTACCCTGCTATTAGCATGGTTATATTGACAGGAAGTTTATATTTTTCACATAAGGCTCGGATTTGATTGGTTCTTTGCATGCTGTCGATGTGTTGCAGGTTAAACTGAATCCGATGTTAGTGATGGCAATGACCAGAAGCTCGAAAATTCAGATTTTCCGGAAATGCATTGATCATCATTGTACATATTTCAGTACAACAGCATCAGCATAAATTTGTGATACCAGTGGGCTATTGTCGAAGAGCACTTTTTCGAGCTACACTATTACTCAATAGTGCAACAATTTTTAAACACATATTTTGCTTTTCAAACTCCATTGAGATGAATCAACAGGTTCTATACATTAACATTTTGATATGTGAACCTGATGAAAATTGTGGCTTTTGATGAAAACGTTTGAAGTTTGAATAATCTTCCAGAAAATTCTCCTTAGGCTCAAAAAACAATGGCTCCTACGGTCTTTGAGTTAATAAACAAATACCATCTATGCTATAACAACTGAAATGCACTCTATAGTCTGTTTTTTAGAATGCTTGTAAATCGAAAAATTAACACTGTCTTTAAAATCGTTTGCACTAAGTCTTTGCTGAAGAAATTTTTACTCAAAAATTCTTGTCAAGTTTTACAAATTTTCAGTCTTAGATGACATATTGCTTAGCAGAAAATCTTAAAATATAAAATATGGCTCGTCTTATGGTATTAGAAGTTGCAATCAAAAAACGCAGTGAGTTCATCACTCTGGCGCATGGGGAATTCTAAATAGTGATTATTAAGCAAACCAATACCCTCTACACTCACAGTAATCCTGTCAGAAAATTCCCTTGCGTGAATTTTATTCCTGCACACAATACAGTAAAGCATAATAATTATCTCAGGATAGCTGCAGTTACAGGAGCATGAGCAGATGGCTCAAATAATCTGGAAGTAGCATATAGTCATGAGAGCTATTGCTTTGAACTGAAAGAAATGTTTCGTTGTGAAATATCGGCATTTTAGTTTTGGGATACCCTGTTCATATGACTAAAAACAAGCTCACCATGAAAAACATATATAAAAATGGTGGGTTGGGTAACCCACCACTTACCTACGTTCTGTAATATGAAAACTAAAAAAGTCGGGTAAATTTCCAAGTTAAACATGGGTAAAATCGATGGTAAAAGATGGGTAAAATTGCAAGTAAAACTTCGGGTTAAAGATGGGTAGAATAATGGGTATATAGTAGTAGGTAAAAGGCGGGTAAAATGGCCGGTTAAACACGGGTTAAGCTGGGTATATACTTACCCGTACGCATGTGCGCTGCCGATTTTTGAGCGGGCCCCGCAATTTGCAACCTGGAAATTGAACGCATAATCATGCGCCGCATTGCCAGTGCCCGGCGAAAAATTTGGGGGACCCAATAATTTTGCGCGTGCCGGCAAGTAGAAACCATTTCTACTTTTTCGCACATCTGTAATTCATGCGGATCAGGAACCACTGCCGCAGTATAGTAAATTATTGTTTTTTGCCCATGGCCCACGATTGAACTTCATTTTCGAGCCCTCCATTGGCGCGATGCGATCGCATGCAAATATTTTTAGCTTGTTTCTGAAATGGGGGGAAAACGTTGGACTGTTTCCCAACTTGGAAAAAACATTTTCGGATGCACGGTAGAAAATTCAAAAAATATTAGCACGGAAAATACATGGCTACTGTGCCTGGCGCGTTTTAAAAGGCAATGTCATACGTTCGGGGGAGGGGCACCGTTTTTTCCCTCAAGTGGGGTGTTTTGAGGAAAAAAATTTCGAAATGAGGAAAAAATTTTGGGTATGGTTCCCATTGAGGAAAAAATTAAGGGGAATTCAAAACCGAAAAGATGCGTTTTGGTCAAAATTTTACGGCGCTTCGCGGCTCGCGCCGGTCATGGGTAAATGATGACTATTTTCTATCAGGCCCGGCCGTTAGCATATGTACTTCGACTTACTAATTAATACTCAACAGTTTCCATCAATCAAGTTAGCTCGTTTCATTTTCTAATCATTAACAGTCCATTATGTCGCCCAAAATTGAGATTTTTCATCAATTTTCTCAATTTTTCCTCTTGACACTTGGAATTTTTTAAACATTTGCAACCTGGACTTTTGGGTTTATTGAAGATGGAAATTGAAGATGTCCTGCGTGAAAATAAGAATAGAGGACGAGTAGATGCTTTTAAGCTGTGTAGCTTGACGATTTATCGCGCGTTTTAAGAGGAAAGTACGGAACGTAGTAGAGCGTGGGGAACGCTAGAAACGGAACACTCGGAGTGTTAGATGAAATCAACGCAATGATAATCGTACGCAGGAGATTGACGGGCTCGTAAAGAGCGCTGTGTCAATTTATCCAGGGATCTTCGCTCAGGTCGTCAAGAGTTTTTGGATGCCAAAACTCGGGCCGTACTATCATAACAGCTTTGGAGTTTCACCTGAATACTCAAACTATTTTCCAAATAGTTTGACTCAACCTAGAACACACTTTCTCAACACAATTTACTAATATACAAATCGCCCCCTCTCACTTCTCCAGACAAACAGGAAAACACAACCGTCTGGCTACAGTACAAAACAAACTCTAATCAAAAACATTTTCACAATTTCTCCACATCGTAGCCACGCCTCTCCCCGGGTCTTGTCACGATCTTTCTTCCTCAAACTTGCCGATCTTTTCTGGAATGCAACACAAACTTTACAAATACGTCAAATCGCTCCACAACAAAGACATCATTCCAGACTGTGATTTTAGAACTTCTATTCATGAATATCTGTTGGAGAGATTTATTTTCTAGCATTTTAGAATATAGAAACCCGAAAATTTTCCGGTGCTTCCCGCCGGTATGGGGAACAAATTACAGTTCCTCAGTTTGATTTCAATTTATTTCTCAATGTTGTAACGGTTCATTTTCCAGCATTTTAGAAAGTGAAAATTCAAAAAAAGTTTGGGTGCTCTGCACCGGGACTAAGAGCTAAATAAAATTAGATGATTCTAATCAGAACCACCAAAATGTCAGTAGAGCGGATAAATTCCTGAGAACTCTATCGTTAACATGCTTCACCTGCTCCTGTGGAACACCAATATATTCTTCATGAGCTCATTTTTAACAAACATAACCAGAATTTTCTCAATTTTTCCTCATTTTTGCAGGTTTTTGACTCCAAATACAACAAAATGCTTGGGTATGCTCTTAACATGCATAAAAATCATCCGTAGCCACATTATTAGCATTTTTAAAAATGAGGAAAATTTTGGAAAATGAGGTAAAAAATTTCGGGTCCGGTTCTCATGTGGAAAAAATCTTCGAGGAAAAAAAACGTTGGGGAGGGATGCCATGGGAAGCCCTGGCATGGGCAGGTATAAAAGCGTCCGGTTCTGCCCCGAAAAGCGTCCGGTTCTGGAAAAGCGCCAAAATGGGAATTGTTTAACGCACTTTTATTTCTTCGTAAAACTATGGATATTTGACAGTAATTACATATTTGAAATTTCGAATTCTTCTTTGAAAATGATGAATCTGAAATGTATTTCAAAATTATGTTATCAAGTTTCAGCTTAATTCTATTTTTAATTGTCAAAAACAACCAAATTTTATTGGTTAAGAAAAAGAGGGGTAGCTGGGTTCTTGGTGCAGTTACCCCCATCCACACTTATCTGATTCAAATTTGGGTAAGGTAGGTGGGGGTTTACCCCCTTTTGCTCCCAACTTTTATGCCTGTGTCTTATTCGAATCTTCATCTACCCTGAATGAAGGAATTGCAAGTTTTAAAGTTTTCTATTTTACAGAAGTGAGACTAATTTTAAAATGCCATTAAATGAGACAACAACGTCAGCAGGCCTTGGGGCCATTGATTTGGACGCGGGGGACATTTACAGCGAAATGGGTGATCATGTCATGTCAAAAAATTTCGATACTAGTCAATGAGAGGGCGATTTTGAGCACAGTGAATTGGCCGAAAATGCAAGCACAACATCGATTGAGCGTCCGCCAACCTGGATGACACCAAAAAATTGCTTTTCCGATGGTTTTCAGCTAAAATCAAAGAAAAAACGTGCAGCAAAGGAGGAGTCGGACCAGCTTTTTATCAATACTGTAAAAATGGTGCAAAATAAACTGGATGAAGATGAAGCTTTGGGTAATTTTGATGAATTCATCAAGAATTTATTAAAATGGAAGCAGATATGTAAAAAGAACAATTTTTCAAAAATAAAATCAAATTTCAGCTAGAAATTAGGATTTTCTCTAAAAGTGAACAATTTGCATAAAAAAAAGAATTGTCTACTATTTTAAATACTTCGTGTTTCAGGACATATTGTTGCTAGCACAGTGGCCCGTTATCCACAAAAATGGAAGCTGAAGATCAGAACTAGAATAATGCAAATGTTGGAGGACGTGAATGATGAGTATGAAGCCAGTTTGTGAAAAATGATCCATTTTATTTGACATGTGAAATACAATGAAACGGTTAAAATTTAAAAAAAAACCAAATACAATCTACTATGCATTATTCTAAATTTTGCCTTGCCATAGGACAGATCCTTCTTCGGACATGAAAAACTATGCAAAATTGTTTCTAACTTCATTGGCTTTCCAGCTAATATTGTTTGAACCAATCTTAATTTTCTGCAGCTTAAAGCAAGTATCATGTTGAGTAATAATTCTTTATTGGCCACTGACCACTGACCCATCTGTGTTCTCATAATCAACAAAGTTTGGGGGTAAGTATCGTGGTTCGACTGTTTTTGAATTGTTATCAATTAAAAAATTGTGTAAAGTGATGGCTGCCTTGATGGCAAAATGAGCGTTTTTGGGACCCATTGATAAAGGTTTCTTGAATATACGCCAACGTGCTGCCAAAATACCAAATGCGTTTTCAATGCACCTCCTTGCCCTAAAACTAAGTGTAATTTTTAAACAAAACATAATTGTAATTAAAAATTATGTTTATTATAAAGAATTTTTTCATTTGCAAAATGATAAATTATTTCTATTAAACTTTATACCTGGACAGTTGATAATTAAACACGCGTTGTTTGAGTTCATTAGTTTTTCCAAGAAATGGTTTTAAAACGTGTTGATGCAATTTAAGTGCGTCATCAGCAATGAACACGTGTGGACATCCAGTCATTGTCCCAGCTAAATTGGCAGGTTCGGGTAAATTTAGGGTGCCATTATTGGAGCTGTACAAAATTTGTCCAAAAGTTGATTCTTTAAATGTTCGACTATCATTTTGGCTTCCTTTTCCACCAATATCCACAATAACAAACTTGTACTGGCTGTCAACAATGGCCATCAAAACAATTGAGAATGTGCCCTTGTAATTGTAAAATTCGCTTCCAGAATTGGAGGGTGCCTAAAAAATGGCATTTTCTGTGAAACATATGTTTAGGTTAAGAAATTTCAAAAATATTACTGTAATTTGTACATGATTCCCATCAATTGCACCCACAGAAAGAGGGAAATTCCAATAAATCCAAAAATCGTTAGGAATTTGGTGCCATTCATGCACATTTGCTGGACTTTTAACAAACTCATTCTTTAAATTGTTCCAAATTGCACGAGTCGTTTCATTGAATATTTTTGCTACAGTATCGTAGCCCATTCGATAATTGTAAGTCTTTCATCCCCGGGTGCCAATAGGCTAAAAATAATATCAAAACTGTGCAATTTTACTATTGCTAAAAAGTATGAAATGTTACCGTAAAGTCAAAGCTAAATGCTCATCAGAAAAGATGGGCATCCCATGTGTATAACTGTGCATTATATCATGTTGAACTTTTTTGTGCACAAAATCGAACTGGTCGGGCGTCATTCTGATATAATTGAAATACCACTCGGGATCCCGCAACCTCAGTTTTCGAATAAACTTGTGATATTGCCCGAATTGTTGACGATATAAATTTACTGGCCAAATGTACGAGCGCCTTATTTAGTGTTTGTGGCATCGTTTTCTGTATTGGTGGACCATAGCCACCAAGGCTAATTGACTTGAAGGCATTTTTTATTAGAAATAGTCCTAAAATTAAAAATGTTCAAGAAATAAGCTAAAATTTATTTTAAAATCAAAATTTACACTATCTTTCCAATTAAACTCGACAGTTGTGTACAACTTTGCACACTTGCAAATAAATTGTCCAACCAGCAGTCAGAAAATGGCTGATCAACACTGTTTTTCCCCCCAATGACCCATATCCCAAATGGAGAAAAAGGTCAAAATTTTTTTCCCCATTTCCAAAAAATAGATTTTTCTGGTAGTTTTTGATCAAAAACACATGTAAATGCTCCTTCCTTATGTTTTGAGCAAGAAACCTAATGATTTTACATTTTAGACTACCTACAGTCCGCGCCTACCTAATGAACAACTCACAGTCTGTACAGACTCAGCTAGCTACTTTGCAACCATCACAACAAATTTTGCCATCAGAAAACAAAATGATGTCTAACTCACCTAAACCTTTCATCCTGATGAAGCTGACAACTAGCACAGCAAATATGCTTAAACAGACTGAAAGGTCGAAAGCTACAAATTTTTTAATTGCTCCGAAATCACCGATTTCACGATCAAAAAACCTACAGAACGGTGGATGGCAAGATCTAGCGTTTGTCAAATCGAAGAATGTTCACAAAAAGATATCAAACTGTTGAGTTTATACGCTCCTATGGGATCAACTTAGGCGAAAACTTCATCAGAATTGGCGATGTTCAACAAGAACTAAATCTAGTTTTGAAACTGATTGAAAAAGTACCCTACACTGAAGTCTTTTCAAATACCTCATGAGACAAAGTCACACGCAAATTGTAAAAATGGACAGATTGCTACCGATTTTGAACATCTCGTCATGCTAAATGGAACCAAATTGCCAGACATGGGTTAATGGGAAAATCTTCCCTTTCGCAAACAAAAGTTTCAAAAGTGTCATAGTACAACCTCTGAAATTCGGAAATGAAAACTGTGAATATTCAATCAAACTGAACTAGCAATAATCAACATAATTGAAGGCAAATGTCCACTATTATTCATCAATAATAGTGCAAACAGTATTCACCTGCAACTTAACCAGCTTATTGTTGAGGTTAAATTAAGCAACCAAGAAGGGGATCATGAAACAGCAATGTTAGTTAATTATCAGTCGATAGAATCGGAAGACAAAAAACTTCAAGTCACTCTCGAAAAAATGACCAAAAAATTGAATATCAATGATGAAGATAGAAAGATTGCTATCCAAGTCTTTAAGCAATATCACAATGTTTTCAGTCTCCCTGGAGATCAACCTACTCTGACTCATGAGTTAATGGTCTCCATGGACACCAGTGATGGGAAACCAGTCCTGAAACACTATCATGCGCCGATCAAACAAAGGCCAATGATTCGCCAAAAAAATCCAAGAAATGCTAGAAAAAGGTCTCATAGAACTTTTGCAATCATTGTGGGCTGCGCCTATGTTTCTCATAACCAAAAAAGATGGAAGTTGGCGACCTGTAGTCGATTATCAAGGTATGAACACAGTTACTCTGAGCCATAATTTTCTGATTCCGCAAATGGACGACTATCTAGATGTTTTGGGAAATGCGCGATTCTTCTCAACTATAGATTTGAAAGCAGGGTACTGGCGAATCCCTCTAGACATCGCTTCATGCGATGAAATGACTTTTGTCAGCCAAGAGGGCCTATTTCAATTCAAAGTTCTACCATTCCATTTGAAAAATGCTACCACCCAGTTCCAGAAATTGATGGAACAGATCTTGCATCCATGCATATGGAAAATCTGTCTCGTCTATATTGACGATATCATAGTTTTCTTGTGAATGTATAACAACCATCTAAAACATATCCAACTGATCTTCGAAGCTAATGTTGAGACTCGATAAATGTGACTTCGTACCAAAACAGGTGAAGTTTCTCGGCCACTTGCCAAGTGAAAACGGTATCTCACCCAATCCCGAAAAGGTCTCAGCAATCATAAACTATGAAATGCCAAAAACCATAAAAAGTCTTCAAAGTCTTTTGAGCCTTGTCCAGTGGTGTAGACGGTTCATATGGAATCTTGCCACTCTTTCACAACCCATCTATCAACTCCTAAGAAAAGATATGAAATATGATATAAAAGAAGGACATCTTGCAGCTTTTAACAAGATTAGAACATCTCTTACTTCGACTCCTTTTTTGTGATATCCTGTCTATAACCACAAAAATTCAAAATTCAACATACAAACTGATGCTAGCACCACTGCTATCGGCGCAATTTTGTATCAAGGAAATGAAAATGATCAATGGGTCATCACTTAATACAGTAGAGTTCTCTCCGACGAAAAAACTTGTTACAGTACAACTGAACACAAATGTCTCACAATGATAGAAGCATCCCAATGGTACAAACACTATGTCTAGGGACAAAAGGTGAGGCTCAGAACTGACCATGAACTCTTGCAATGGATCAAATAAGAAAAACATCAAATTCGTGACTACGGAACTTCACAGTAGAACTTCATGATTATGATTATCCCGTTGAATAGGTAAAAGAGAAAGAAAATGCCTGTGCTGACTTTCTGTCAGGAAACGAGCCCCGTTCCAAACTGAAATCAATGTCCAATGAAGAAGCAATGAAGGAAATATTCTGACTGACATTTCCCGAACAGAACAAAACTGTCCCGGCTATTAAACGATCGATGACACCAAAAAAATAGCAAACTTCATTCTCAGAATAAATTGCCAACATTTGAAGAAGACTTCCAACAGCCCGAAAAACAGCTAATGATGATAGGAACACCAGAAGAAATCCGAGAAGCCCAGAAAAAAGATCTGTACATCACCAAACTGTTGAAAACTCTTGAGCAGAAGCAAATCTCTACAATTTCATCTGTGTTCCATACCAAAAATGAAATATTGTACCGAACATCTAAACAAGCTAACGGAGCTTGGGCAATAGTAGTTCCAACTACTTTAATTGAAAGCGTTATGTATCAATTCCAGGTAGCAAAAATTCTAAGCCATCAAGGTCACTCTCACCATACATGTAAAAGAGCCCTGAGGTCTGGGGGGGGAGGTTGGGCCACTTTTTTGGGGCCCGGGATCAGTAACTCCCAAAATTTGGGGGGGGGGGTCTCTGAAGGGAAAAAAATTCGATTTTTTCATGAATAAAGTCCAAAAAATGTTTCAAAAAATAGTAAAATTTGTCTGAAAAATGATTTAAAAAATGTATTTATGGCGCAAAGTGCTTAAAAAATTGATGTTTTTGACCATTTTTTGTTCAAAAATTGACATTTTTCATCAAAAAATTTACATTTTTCAGTATTATTCTGACCTAAAGTATGGGGGTCCTTAGGGCTACCATATGGCTAGCCGTAGGATTGGAAAATCCTGGTGGGGCGGTCCCCCAATGGCTAGCCATATGGTCAATGATTTATGGGGGGAGCATTCCCATAGCACTTCCCCCCCCCCAATTACATGTATGACTCTCGCACTACTGCGATGATCTGTCAACACTTTTGGTGGCCGAAAATAGAAGAATCAATTGTAAAATGGATAAAAAAGTGTAAAACTTGTTAACAAACAACCTCACAGTTGGGGAAACCTCCTCTGTTGCAGCCGATACAACCGAAATATCCATTTGAGATTGTCACGACTGATATTGTGAATATTTCTCCACTTGGTGGGAAAAGATCATACTTCATTCTTTTTCAAGACTATTTCACCAAATGGGTAAGTGCTCATTTGAAACTCGATCAAAAAGCAGCCACCATCATTGAAAGTTTTGTAAATAACGTAGTTTTGGTCCATGGAAGTCCAAAATACCTGCTGTCAGATCAGGGCTCAGGGTTCACTTCCAATATGATGAAAGACATGACAAAAGTTTTAAAAGTTTGGAAAATCAACACAACTGTGTATCACCCTCAATGTAATGGTGTGGTAGAACAATTCAACCAAACATTGATTTCCCAACTCAAAAACTTCACTGCCCAAGATCGTGACAACTGGGAGCAATATCTCCATTTCGCGACTTTTGCCTATAATGCTGTTCCTCAGACAGCTACTCACTTTTCTCCCTTTCGACTTTTGCCAGGGTACAAACCCAGAATCACTATTGATTTGGATTGGGTGAGAAGCCTAACATTACTGCTACACTATGATGCTTACCAGCATATCTTCACTCAAGCACAACTAACCTTGTATAGTGAAGTTTCGAAGAATCTAAAGAATATATCAGAATCGCATAAATAATATTACCATAGAAAATTGAAAGAACTAAAATAGGATCTAAACAATTTAGTACTGCTAGTTAATAGCAAAAAATCGACCACAATTGACAAAGACTATATCAGACCCTTCATAGTGGTCGCGAACTCTGAAATTTCGGAAAACTTGATATCGATCGATAGTTTAGATTGTCCCGGACAATCACAAAAAGTCTCACTTTCTCGTGTAAAGCCATACATGCAGTGCAGGGCATTGGCAATCCTGGAATCGAAAGACAATGGTCATCCCAAACTAAGAAATGATTCAAAAAAATTGTAAAGAATTTGTAATATTTCTATTAACATTTATTTTTATGTTCGGTAACAAATTATCCTAATTATGTGTATATATTTCAATCGTAAAATTCATCGATGAGCATAAAGTTATAGTATCATAAAATGGGCTAATGCAGATTCTGTGTGGAGCAAGTGAATGAAATGCATGTGGAATTGTCACAAATTGGTACGAATAGTCACGACCAAATAAACAGAAACTGACCTTCCCTGAGAGGCAGCACAAAATGAGAAAAACATATAGAAAGCAGGTGCTGTAGATATGTCTTTCCCAGGTCTTGCCCAATCTGAACTTTACATTTTTCTGACATGTGCATGAAAATTTGACATTGTATTTAAAAACTTTCCACTTTACACCTTCCTTTTTATAGCAAGATTTGGAAACTTAAATTTCCTTCTTCAAAAATCTTGATTTGCTGAACAGTCGAATCGAAAATACATTTCCATATCGATGAAGATTCGAATTTGAAAAGAAAAGAAATGTTCACTGATAGTGAGGGGACAATGTTGCAGGTGTGAACATTTAACAAAAAAGAAATATAAGGAAAATCCTTATTATTACTTTTCATATAACTCACTAATTCTGGCTTCTTGAAAATGTGAACACTTGATTTGCTTCCCGCCAAATAACATCCTGACGATATGTTCAAATCTTCCCGTTTATTCGGAATTGATGCTACTAGGGGAGAGCCCTACCAAAACGCCTGAACAGGCTACTACAGACACCAAAATAGATAATGAAATGGGGATGGCTGTCGAGTCATTAATAAAAGATATTGCTGAAGAATCTTTCACTGTGGGAACCGAAACTCCAAGTGAAATAGACATCATTCAAATTGAAAGCGAAGATGATAAGATATCTGGAACTGATACTACTACACAAGCACTGATCACTAAAATGAAGACTTAGATCACCCCATTATCAAAGAGTCTATCATATAGTCAATACCATATAGGCTGGGATAAAGGGGAAGAGTATAGAGCAAAAGTGATCCTCACTAGAAGGAGGTTATTGAAAGATCTCTCCAAAGAAGAAGATGTCAAATTGCAAATGATACCTCCATGAATAATTCCGACTAGGCACAATCTACCGACACCACGAGAGATGGAGATTACTACACCTGTGAGCACTGACAGTAGGACTCCAGTCTTAGATGTTAAAGAAAATGGATTGTGTAATGAACAGTGTCAACTAATTTGTGATATCCATGTGTACCAGTTTTCACTATTCTGTACACAAAATGCGATCAACAGGCAATTGTGAACTACTCAAGATTATCTTGAAACGCACCCAGAAGACCCAAATTAGGTATGTACCACTGTCAAAAAAGCGTCACTACTCCAAAGACGAAAGAAAAAGTAAAGAAAGAAAAGAAACCGAATCGAAACATGAACAAAGAAGTCGTGAACATCATTATGAACGACCCTGGGGGTCTACTACACATCGAGAAAATGAAGAATATGATAGTTGAAAGAACCGACAAAGAGAATATGCATCAAAAAAACGCCTGAGAAAGTATCATCGTGAACAATACTTTACTTCATACAAATGGGACCATCCGAGCAATTATAAAGATGAACAAAAGAAACTTAAATAGGCCAGTGCCCTCAAACACGATCAATCAGAGAGTGATAAAATCAACCAAAAGGAGAGTCAACAGCCTCCAATGGCTGAAAGAATGATCGATGAACCAACTACATCATAACAAGCCGAAACAACTGATGAACACAAACAGGTAAAGAGATTATGTTCCCAAATATAAAATACCACACTAACAATTTGGACGACCATGTGCACAGCCAGAAAAACAGTACCCAAGTGTACCTACTGTGCCTAATACTACCGCAAACCACCAATGAAATGATTATCACTAATTATTTCAATCTTGCTCACCTACATTTTGATCCAATGATCCTGCAACAAGCCATTGGCTGCACAACAATTTCTGGATTATTTCCATCTATGGTATCTACATTGCGATCTCCACTGCACAGAAGAACTTACGGCAGTTCTTTTGAGCTGGATGTGCGATTATTGCAAATACTATGGAGCTGAAAATGCTATCGTCATAACACAGCTTACACTGTTTCTTTTCCATGCCTGACAAGCATACCACTACAAAACCATGGATAATTTGTATTTGATTGCTCTTCAATACAATTTGCAATGTTTGACTGATATGAGAGCTCCAAATTATCCAGTGACCGAAGAACGAAAAACAATAATACGCTATATACATCAAGAACATCAAATCAAAATCGACAAAAGAGCTGAAATTAAAAAGAAGAAAAATGCAACTACGTTGGTATCTTGGAATCTGAACTTTGATATGAGCCACACAACCAGCTCACACACCACAACCACCAATTGAAAATGAGCAAAACGCCAGTTAAAGTCTTGTGGAAAGGTCTAGGCTTTCCACTGAAACAGATTTGAACAGAATGCACAAGAGTGTTAAACAATGCTATGCACATTTCTCACTAGTTCAATTATCACCACTAGAATCTTTTCTTATTTTTTGATCTCTAAAATTCTAAAACTACGTGATTCAAAAAAATATACAAGTTTGCTTTATTGCTCATTGTTTTGTGTCTTAAAAATTGTGATGCTATTTTCAATATTTTGTTTGTTTATACAGTTTGTGGCAAGGTAGAGGAAAGAACACCACTATTGCAAGAAAGATGAAACAGCTGATATGAGCTAAATGCTCTCATACGATCAAAACGTCAAAATTGCCAATGACACCCTCAAATCGCTTGAGGGGATTGGCATTTCGTAAACAAAGTGTCAATTTTGAGAAAGATTGGCAAAAAGTGTCAAGAGAAATAGTGTCAAGATGCTAAGGGGGCGTGACTACAAGGTTCAATGAAATTGTGAAAGATTCCTCATTGTTGTTGTTTTGTGTGGCAGAAGTGTGGTTGTGTTTTAGTGTGAGAGAGAGTTATTTTTGGTAGAATGGAGCAGTGCATTTATTATTTAGTGAATTGAAAATTGAACGTGTGTCCTAGGTTGAGTCAAACTATTTGGAAAATAGTTTGAGTATTCAGGTTCAACTCCTAGGAAGGCAATTTAGCCCAGTCGGAGTTTCAGCTCCAAGAACCTTAAATGACTTGAGCGAAATTCCTTCGATAAATTGACATAGTGCTCTCTATGAGCCTATCAATCTCCTGTGTACAATTATCCTCACATGAAATTCATTAAACACTCCGAGTGTTTCGTTTACAGCATTCTGCATGCTTATCTATGTTATGTATGTTTCGTTTCTTCAAACACACTTGATAAATCGTTGTCTATTTTGCCATACATGCACACAGTCAGGGGTCCCAGGGTATGGAAAATGACCAAAATTGGTCATATAGTAATTTTTTCCAGCAAACTGGTGTATAGTAATTTTTTTACTTTAAAATGAAATTTTATTGCTTTCGTATGAATAATAACTTGACAAAGTTGGTTGGTTGGTGACGTCAATAATAAACTCATTGATCATTTTTCATGTAATCTAATCTTTTGTGGTAAATAAACTTGTGACGACAGCATAACTGGAATACAAACAATGTTTTTTAAAAATTGGTCCAAACAACACTATCTAAGCTCCTGCACGACTTTTTTTCTCTCAAATAATAGGCGAACCCAATTTTAATCCAAAGCTTGGTTGTTTTAACACCAATTATACCGCATAGAAAGTTTGTTATACATTTTTATTTTTGCTCTATTATTTCTGATAATATTGGTGGTATAGTCATGATGCTGAAAATTTTTCTAATGATAATTCCATTATTGTTAATTATATTCAATTATAGAAACCCTGAGACTGTTGTAATCAATGAAATTAACAGTGACGACCCATCAAAACCCCGAAAAAGGGAATTCATTGAATTGATTGCCTATGGAATCCAACCTGGCACAAATGGCACAATCCAGCTGCAAGATTGCAGTCTTCGGGGCTATAAAATTGTCATTTTGTCGGCATATCAGCAAGGAGCAAAAGGTTCTACTATTGAATTAGTGGCAAAATTGTGGAATTCTCGTATTACAGGTGGATTCTTTGTGTTTGGTGGGTTAGATCTAAAAGCCAACTTGAAAGTCAACAGTCTATTAGTGACATATCAGTTAAAATTTACCAGAACACCAACATTATTCGGTTTTTTTTTCAAATGCTAATATCCACCCCCATGCTGTGCTTTTGTTATACCAAGCTGATGGACTTCCTGAAATAAAGCTAACAGAACGGATGCCTTACATCAAAGTTGACAGTCAAATCAAACAATTGCTCAAACAATCATTAATTGACATTGTTCTTTATGGCCCTCATTCTGCTGCTGAGAACTGTGATATCTTTGAGGAAATCGCTCCAGCACTGGCTAACAGAAACTATGTGCTGCGTGAATTTGACATTCCAGCTCATCTTGAATGGGATTATTCATTAAGCCCCTGTACAATAGAAATGGCACAACAATGCCTGAAAAATTCAAACTAGGCAAGCTAACACCTGGTAGCGATAACGATTGTACAGGAACACATTTTATTTTAGAAAACCATATAGTTGATGTTACTGGATCAGTCAGAAAACACTATCCTGACAGCATTGAAGTAGAGACAATAGAAATCGCTCAATGCAGCAGTTGACTTGAGCCAGATATTTATTTTAGCATTAAAAGTCAAAAAGTCGACTAGGCAATACAAACGGAAATTAACCTTCAAAAAATGAATGATATATGCACCATTATTAATGCTCCAGATGATCTATCGACACAGGGTAAATTTATACTGTTAATATGAATGTGAAACTTAAAAAAAACTGAGTAACACTCTCACATTTTTAGGTCAAAATGAGCAGGCGATCAAAGCAGCTAACCAAACTGCAGTTCATATGACACCAAGTGTCCCTGAAAGGGAATGGGAAACAACTGCTTATTTCAATCCAGATTGGCTTAGGCAAATTGACCTTCATCAAAGTAAAACACTGATTTCTGCTTTATCTCATGTGCATTGTGCATCATATGGTCCATACCAGATCACTGATTACACAATAAGATTTTACTAAACTTATTTTTTTAATAAGGTAACCTTTTGCCATGGAAAACAATTGAAAGTAACCACGTCTGGTTTGAGTATCTTCCAAATGCTCAAGACCCAACACAGTCACAGTATCAGTGTCATTTGTGCCACAAATATTATGACAAGCTTGGGCTAGACAATTGATACCGTCCTGCACTTGCCGATCCAACATTGAAAGCCTCTTACAAGCACAATCATCAAAAAATTAGTGAACATGCTGGGCTCAGCCAACATCAAATTGTCATCTCAAAGCTTCAGGAGGTAGCAAAAAAAGAACTACCCCAGCAGTTCCAGCAGATTCAAAAACAAAACGAACTGGAAGAAAAGGGACAAAATGCTGTTACCATGAGAATGATACGTACTGTTTATGTTGAGACCAAGGTCAATTTGGCTTTCATGTCACACCCAAAAGTTGTTAAACTTCAAGGAGCCAATGGCGTTTTCCTTGGTTATCATCATTATGATCGGATGTCAGCATCTCGCATGGTCACATCAATTAGTACGCAGATGCATGATGCCCTGTTACAACATTAGACAGAAAAGCAAAGTCCAGTTTCACTTATTGTGGACAGTACAACAGATGCCAGTCAGTATCATTACTTAATAACATACTTTCTGGCACTGGAATTCAATGCCCCTGTTGTTTACTTTTATATATTAATTGAACTGAAAGTTGACGAATCTGCCAATGGACTGTTAAGAGCTTTGCTCGAGGAATTTGAAAAAGAGAAATATGGATTTGCACGCTATCTAAAGGTATGTACCCACTTCACAGTGCTGCACAATGGTTTTTGATATTGGCCAATTCCCAGTTATAAAAATTTTGGTTCACTTGGTTGCCTGATTTCCTAATTTCAGTTGCTGGTTTCTTAGTTCAGATTAACCAATTCTTGATTTTTTGATGCTTTTTAAACCAAAATATGTGAAAGAACTAGTGAAATCACACAATTTTTATGTCAGGGGCTAATGACAAAAGACAAAAGGATTGAATCTAAATTTACTAACCTGATTTTACAATCCAAAGAATTTTTTAAAATACAAATATAAAATGACAATGAATGAACACAATTTCGAAACTTTATAACTGCTCTTTTTTGAAATAAAAGCTAAAGATAAAACTTTGAAACTTTTTCCTACTCAAAAAGTTTCCGTTTTGCACTGGTCATTAATTATTTGAAATCCCAAGTGCTTTTTCGCTACGTGCTTCTTGTTTAGCTAGCAACTATGTTTCTAAACTTTAGAAACTTTTAAAAGAAAATTCTTATGCAAAAGGTTTTTCTATTTTAACCTTTTATCCTATTTGGTTTTATGCAAAGGCTTCTCTATTTTAACCTTTGATCCTATTTGGTTTCTTAACTTTATATTTTTTTCCAATATAAAGATGATTTATTTGTAGCTCTACTTTTCTTCCTTTCATTCCAGAGGAAAAGTTTTTCTAGTTATACGTTTTTGATAGTTGAAAGTTGCACTAAAAAGAAATTAATAAAATACTTGCAAAAACGTTATAGCAATATCAAATAAAATAAAATTGCATCAAAACATCACATCGCAAAATCTAATATTCATCTCTTGACATGGCCCTTCTTCTCAATTTGAACCTCCTCGTTCAACCGTTTCGCCTCCACGTTCCATTTGCCGGCCATCTACCATCTTCTTCCTCAAATTATATGTATGACGTGCGTGTTTGACTTTCATTTTGACCTGTGGTTTCTCATAAGCAGCATTTGAGGGAATACCAGGCTGCTTGTCGTTTGGTTCAGTTTCTGTATCATTGATGATTTTCGCTGCATGGTAAGGTTTTGATCTGTTTACATGAATAACTTCCGTGAATGAAGGATTTTTTATATCCTGAATTGTAATATTTGGATAATTGATTTTAATGATTTTGTATGGTCCAACATAAATTGGCATGAGCTTTGGTTCAAACTTGATATTGTCCGCCATTTTGTATAATTGAGAAACTTCAACCAAAATTTTTGAGACACTTCTTGGTTGGAGCAAAATATCTGCATTCAGTGCTACTGATCCTCGCTTGTATGGTGGATTGTACTCCATGCCTATACATGGTATGGCTAGTTGATTTAGTCTAATGTATGATTTCTGCCAGTTGAACTCAGTGGAGTGGAATCGAGCTAGAAAATTTGTGCCTAGAACCATATCTGCTGAACAATTGTTCTGAATCTGTACTAATATGGTTTCATTTATATCAAATGCCTGAACATTTACATATGCAGCTCCACATAGATCAATTTGCAGACCATTAGCGGCTATTGGTTGTGCATTTGTTTTCATAACCTTCAAGTTTTTTATTTGTGCAGCTACTTTGGAATCTAGCAATGAGTAAACTGCGCCTGAATCGATCAAGGCTGTGGCTGATAATTGACTATTAATCATAAAGACAGCATGAGGCGTGTGCATCTAATGAATATTGCTACTGTTGACAACATTGCAAGATGCAATTGTAACAGTAGGTTCAGTTCCTTTTTTGCTATTTTGGAAAAATACGTTTCTTTGAGCTGTTGATCCTGGTTGCTCAGCTTTATGTGTTTGCAAGCGTATCAAACAAAGTAGTGCTGTACCTAAACCATCAGAAGTATTATTTGGTACCACAGGAGGTTGTTCCAAACTAAATCTTCCGCGTCGTCCTTTTTGTTTTGCTTTGTAATAAAGCAAAAACAAGTAGCATGCATATCCCATTGCAGCCATGACTGCCAAACTTACAATAATATTCAGCAGTAATTGTAGTCGGCCTCGCAAAAGTGTATTCAAGCCAGACGATAGGTTATTATGCGTCCCAATTAGCACATTTTTCATAGCATCGCCTGTGCCCTCCAAAGAGGCCTTTACGAGAGCCCCTGTTCCAGAGATAACCTGGTAAATTGCTTGTGGCTGCAGTGACATACTGGATGTATAGTTTGCCAAATTATACAGTATGCTGTTTAGCTGTTGTCTTTTGTAGATATATTGTTTAAGAAAAACAAAATCGATTGGTACTGTGCTTAATTTGTCATGGAAAATAGAAGGTGAATTGAACTGGAAACTTTATAGTGTCCTCTCCACACCATTTCCAGCGGAACTTTTGTTACATGTGTTGGACCTGACACTGTAGTCCATGTTGACTTGTTTTTGAATATTCCTATCATGTGATGAAAACAGTCAACTTCTGGACTAAAGCCCAACAGGTCATTTCCTCCTGGTGACACAAAAGAAGATTGTGTCATTGATCTGTACAGGAAGATACTTGAAGCACGTATGGTTCACTTTGTAGTCGTAGTAAATTTTTATAACATTAACTTGTTTACATGGCCAAATAGTCAATGCATCCCCCGTAAACTCGGCTACAATGTCGGTTCTTTGCAAGAATGACCGTGCGCCAAGTGTTGCGTCCAGATGCAAAAATTGCCATGTTAGATCAAGTTGTTTTTGAGCTTGATGACAAAGTTCAAGCCATAAATAACGAAAATTAGCAATTGCTGATTCCCGAATTTGGAACTGCAAGAAATTTAGCTTTGAATTGATTGGGTCAGTGTCTTCTGGAAGTGTGGCTGTGGACGAGTATTTCTCATACTTTTTAATTTTATATCTATAGCTGTTAAGTGTGACAACAATACCTTGATACGTTTGCAGTGCTGATTTTAAATCTGCACATTTTCTATAGGTATTCTTGAGTTTGAACGCACCTTGTAGTTCTTCAATGATGAAAAACTCGCCCCTCATATAGGCAGAGTAATTTCCTTTTAGCTCCAAAGGGCACACATCCTTAAAAGATGGTCCATTCCAGATGATTACCCCATTTTGATTGAGACATTGACCAGATGATGCTTTGCAATTTCCTACATCACCCAGATCACTTACAATGGTGTTTCCATCCCATGAAGCTACATTCCCATGTTCGATGAACATATTTGTTGCAGCCGTGCATGTGTCTTTGCAACACCACTCTTACTTAGGTGTAAGTGATTGATTAGTGGAGTAAAATCCATCATGCATTTGAAAAATTTGCATGTCATCAAAATTTTTGGATTCAACCGCATTTCTGCATTGCGCTGGCGTTAGATGTGAAATAGTAGCTGAATCAGCCACTATTCCTTTTGAGCCAAAGAATCCAGTGTTAGTGCAAATGGTGTGACTTTTTACTGTACACTTGTATGCCTCTACTGTTTTTGGCATGCTTTGTGGTATGTAAACGGTAAGATTAATTCGTGAAGGATTGACACCTTCAACATGTGGTGCTTTACACTCGATTATCCTTGGAACCTCTATGGCATGACCGCTCTTTGATGCTCCACAAATTTGATAAGATTGCACATTTATTGATAAAAATGTGATAACGAAAATGCATACAACTAAACGTATCAAATAATGACTATTAGCTATATGATAATTTTTATTCATGTGTCCGATTTGATGGATCATTGCTTTGTGCTTACAGGTGATTCTAATCTGTAATAGAATCGTTGCCAACAGAGTTAACAAAGCAATAAAGAAGGGTGTCTTACTTTGGATTATCATTGCTGATAATTGATCCTCCAGCTTTTGCGTATGTTTTTGCAAACGTTGCTTTTCATTTTCATCATTGGTAATTAAGATCTTGTGCTGCAGGTTGGCAATATCATTCTGCAACATAGCTGGTGTCGGCGTATTAGCACATCGTGGTGGTATCAGTGCAGTTTGCTCCATAACCATTTGTTCTTGTACAGCTGTGGCTTGGATAGGCGCCTGCATGAACAATTTTGGCTGTGTTGTCGGCTTCTTCAGCTTTTTCTTTATCAGTTTTTGAACCACTTGTGGCTTCACTGGTGGTTGCTTTGCTACCACCACTTTTGGTGTAGCGGGTGCAGTTGGCATAACCTGTGGACGCCAAACAACTTGCGCCGGATTGTGGACTGGGCAAGCACTACAGATGCAAGTAGTGGTCCATACTGAAAAATTTATAGAATTAATATGATCACAGTTATATGGAGCATCATTCTGACTGTGAACAAATTGATGAAAAAAATCTTCATCATCTGTATCATTTTCCGTGAAAACTCCTAAAGAACTTTCAGTAAAATTGTTGTTGTTAGTCTTTCTCATTCGACTATTATACTTTGTCTGCAAATTGGGCTGAGTTTTATCATAGTTATTGTACCTTTGATTTTGCTTATAGCCATTATTACGCACAAAATTACCTGTTTGTTGTATCGGTTGCCTTTTTAACAGAGGGCAATCTCTATTCCAATGCCCTGATTGAGAGCAATGCCAGCATGGGGATTTGCATTGTGACGTCTGATGTCCCCGATGGCAAATGTCACATCGAAACATGATAGGCTGTGTGGCACTTTGTATTTGGGCGAGTTTCGCTTCAAACTCTTGACGTAAAAGTTGTATTTGTGACAACATATTCTTGCTGTTGTCGACATGAGTTTCTTTCTGAAAATATGATTGATTTCCACAAACAACATTAGCAGTATGAGAAGTTGATCTTAAATCTTCCCTAAACAGCTGGGACTCTGCAAACCGAGCTGCTTTTAAAGCATTTTCTAATGTGGTGAATTCCCGAAATTTTATACTATCCCTTATGGGTGTCTGTAGTCCTCTAAGGAAAATCGGTTTTATTATGCTATCACGTGCATTATCAGTCAGTGTTGGATAAGCAGATCTGCTAAATCTGAGAAGTTGTTCCAAGAATTCAGTCACAGTCTCAGATCTTTTCTGTTCTCGATTGTAGATGAGCTGCTGATAGACATCCGCATCTCTCCCATCTAGATAATAGTTTTTCAGCTGTTGTATGTAATCAGCATAACTATTTGGTGGATGTGGTCCTCGCTTCAATTCCCTGAAGGTAGATAAAGCTGAACTACTCAAATTAGCTTCCAAAAATGCCTTTTTGTAGTCATCAGCTTGATCTGGTACACATTGGAGAACCATGTACTGATCTAATTTATCAACCCATTCAGAAAATGTTTCACCAAATGACCCAGAAAATGGCTGTAAAGGGCGTAAACTAAGCATAGGGTTTGCCCATATTGGCGGCCTCCCATTAGCTATGTTCTGCACTGGAGCCTGTGGATTTTCTAGTTTAATATCAATATTTTGTAACTGCCTAGCCAAGGGGTCCATTGCATTTTGCAATGCCCTTTGTATAGTCTGTTCAATTTGAGTGGCATCATCCTCAGCCATTTTTTGAAGAACAAATTGTTTACTTTCTTTTGCAATGTCAGAAAATTGTTCTGAAAGAGATTTTGTACTTTTGCTACAAGAGCCTGTTCGAACTCTTCTTGAAGATCTTGACTGGTATTCCGTCTTTTCCTTCAAGTGGTTAGCTTTTGTACAGAAGTTTGAGAAAACTGTGGCCTTTATTTGGTCGTGTGTCTTGTTTTACACTGCACCAATTTTGTGCCAGAATAAAAATTTTCACAGATATTGGAAAAATATCTGTTTTACAGGATGAGAAAAAAAAACTGCGAGCTGAGTACTGACCTTTTTCTTCTCGGAGTTTTAAGCCAGCCTCGCCATATTTTGTCAGGGGCTAATGACAAAAGACAAAAGGATTGAATCTAAATTTACTAACCTGATTTTACAATCCAAAGAATTTTTTAAAATACAAATATAAAATGACAATGAACGAACACAATTTCGAAACTTTATAACTGCTCTTTTTGAAATAAAAGCTAAAGATAAAACTTTGAAATTTTTTCCTACTCAAAAAGTTTCCGTTTTGCACTGGTCATTAATTATTTGAAATCCCAAGTGCTTTTTCGCTACGTGCTTCTTGTTTAGCTAGCAACTATGTTTCTAAACTTTAGAAACTTTTAAAAGAAAATTCTTATGCAAAAGGTTTTTCTATTTTAACCTTTTATCCTATTTGGTTTTATGCAAAGGCTTCTCTATTTTAACCTTTGATCCTATTTGGTTTCTTAACTTTATATTTTTTTCCAATATAAAGATGATTTATTTGTAGTTCTACTTTTCTTCCTTTCATTCCAGAGGAAAAGTTTTTCTAGTTATACGTTTTTGATAGTTGAAAATTGCACTAAAAAGAAATTAATAAAATACTTGCAAAAACGTTATAGCAATATCAAATAAAATAAAATTGCATCAAAACATCACATCGCAAAATCTAATATTCGTCTCTTGACATTAACACACAATAAAATTCTACTGATCTGCTAATAAAAATGCTGGAAATCAGTTTATTCCACTTTTTCCTTGATTTTTAACTGTTTTCACTTATATTTTAGCAATAAATACACTCAAAAGTCACTCATTCCATTTTTCATCTCACCCTGTATAACAATTTATTGTTTTCATCAGACCAACATACGAGGATTTGCTTCAGATGGGGCGGCCGTAATGCTAGGAAAATACAATGGCTTGAAAAAGCTGGTCAGTGACTGGGCTTCAAATAGCATCTATGGGATCCATTGCATGGCCCATAGATTACACCTTGCAATACGAGCAGCTATAGAATCAGTACCCTACTATGTAAGCTTTGAGTCCACAGTTAATGGCCTCCACAATTTCTGTAACCGCCATGGTCACAAGAGAAAATCCCATCTACATGCACTCGCCAGTGCCCTTGACATTAGCATGCTGGAACTTACTTATATTTTTGAAACATGCTGGATTTCATCTGAATTTAATGCCCTAAAGAGCATCAACAATACCTGGTATTTGGTTGTTACGGACTTAGATGCCATTTCTGTTGATCGAAGCTTCAATGATTTAACTTGGAATGAAGCAAAGAGTTTGTCGCAAAAATTAAAGAACAACAATTTTTTGTTAGCCTTACAATTTACTTGTGATGTCCTGTTAATGCTAACACATTGGTCAAAACGCTTGCAGCAACGAAGTGGCATCCTTATTGGGGCCGAGGAACACAAGGACAATTTAATTGATACATTTGAAAGCTTAAAATCAATGGATAGTAGCTTCCTTGCCTACTACCTGACGCATGTTGTATGTTCAGAAAGCCCAACAGCTCAAAAATGTTCATTAAACAATTATGATCGTTCATCCAGTATTCAGTGGCAAACAGTGGAACTAGAATCGGACACAAGAGAACAAGTTTCAAAGTTGGACACTTATCGTTCCCAATATTTAAATGACATCATTGATCAACTAAAAAGTTATTTTCCAGAAGGTGATCTTAAAAACTTTGACGTTCTTGTTCCTGAAAAGTTGCCAAAAAAGGAAGTGCAGGTACTGTTCTATGGCATAGAGGACATTCAAGCTTTGGCAGAAAAATTCGGCTTGGACCCATAGACCACAACAGCACAATGGACACAAGTATTGGTCAAGATTATTGCAACAGAAGAATTCTGCCGTTTCCAAGGTGTGCAGGCCATTTATTTTTGGCAGCATTATCTAAATTCAGATTCTATTGGCTGGGGTGAGGACATATCAAAGCTTATCAAATTGGCACTGGTTCTACCAATGGGAAGTGCAGATGCCGAACAGGGGTTTTCGATCATGAACCACATCCGAATAGCAAGAAGAGCACAGCTCCTGGGCAATAAGCTTGATGATCTGCTTCGTCTTAGAATTAATGGTCCCAATGAGATTGGAAAATTTAATGCAGCGAAATATGCAAAAGTGTGGGTGAGCGAAAATCACCTAAGAACTGATGATCCCACAGCCCAAAAGAAGAAGCGACCAAATGAAATAGATTTGGAGGAAACTGAAAATGAAAATTATGTCTATTTACCATCAAGCACAATATTTTAAAAATGAAAATATTTTTGTATCGGCTTGTAGTTAGAAATTTTACCAGCAGTATTAACAAATTTGCCTTATCATTTATTTTTTCCATTAAAAATTGCACTTCCTTCTCCCTTGATTTAAATCACTACGATTGCACATTTTAAAATTCTGTAGACTGAAGTTTTTGATAAATGCTGTCGCTAGATAATTTTAAATCATGTGTTATTTTGGGCAATACTGGGTTATTTATACAAAAATTTTCACTTTGTGCACAAAATTCATGTAAATTTAAAACAATGTTTTGACCAAATTTGATTTTTTGCCCTAAAAGCTGTCCATCAAGGGTGACTATTCAGCTAATAAAGGGCCTCATTGGCTTGAACAAATTTTCTACAAGAATATTCTTAATGTTTGTTGCATTTTACATTGCCAAATTTTAGGCCTATAGTAAACTTTTGCCAAATTTTTGGCCTATAGTAAACTTCTGCCAAATTTTTTAGGGTAGGGTAAATCCATACCCTGTCCATACCCTGTGTGCATGTATGTATTTTGCCATATGACAAATTGAATCAATTTGAACTTACTGAACAATTCTAGATTTATTTAAATTTTATCAGCATTCCATTTCTTTTCCAGTTGTCGTGAACTACTTGCAGTTTTTTCTTATCTCGCTGACATGGCTAGCTAAAAATAGGTTGGGAACGATTTTCATGAAAAATTAATGCATTAAAGGTTAACTCCTTATCAAAATTTGGCTAAAGTGCATTTTGGGCGCAGTGCCCGAAATTAATTTACCTACCCTTAATACCATAAATAGTAATTTTTAATTATTACATGTAAAATGGAAGCTTGGAAAGAAAAAATGACAAAATTTGAAGGACCAGTTCAAATTCTGCAGGGTTGCCATAAGATTCACATATACTACTTTTAGACTTTTGTGTATGTTATGCAAATTTTCAGACCCTTTTGGAAATATTACACTTTATTGTCGAAAGTCAATGAATTTGGAAATCGAATTTGAATTTAGTATTTTAATAATTTCGATTTTCATTGATTTCTGTGATTAGTGAGTAGACATTTATTTTTCCTTTAAAATTTTCCTTAGGCTTAGGCTTAGGGTTCAGCAGCTGCGCTCGAAGGGGGCAGCACTGTTGAGGCTCTTCCAAATGAAGTTGTTAGTTTAAATAGTATCAAGGGTCTTAAAGGAATATAGTGTTGATGCTTTCTGGGGAAATTATGTAGTGGTACTTGCATTAAGTCCATAGGCTGGTTGACCAGGTTCGATTCTTGATGTAGGTAGGATTTTTTTGTAGGGGCCATTCTGCACTTTGAAAATTTGGTGGTTGGCTTTCTCAAGTGTCAAACTACTTGAAAAAGTCCAATTTGAGCAAATTTGAGAGTTTCAGCTAAAATGCACTCATTCCCAAAATTTTGGCCTGAAACTTTTCTGCAGTTTTCACTATGTTTCTAGTAGGAAAAAAATTTGTGCTATTGGCACAAATTTTTTTGGCCTCTTGTGCCAATTGGCTCAAATGTCCATGCACAAAAAAAGCTGAGATGCAAGCTTTAGCATAGGTTACCCAGTGTTTTTTGTGCCAAAACATGGTTTTTGACACAAAAAAATTTGGAATGGCACAAAAAATTTCGAGGGTTTGTGCCAATTGGCACAAAATTTTTGACTTGTCAGTTGTCAAACACTAAATTTCCTTGATTTTTAGACTTTTGGAGGCAGAAAACCCCATTTTTTTGCGTGCTTTGCATCGTCAATGAATTTAATATTTACGATTAGTGCTTCATACTTTCAAAATCCTAGGACCCCCGTACCCGGTCTTTTTTGGGGTACCCCAGTATTTGGGGTACTGGGGTATACCCAGGTACCCAGGTTCAATATACAAGTATTCAAAAAGTCAGTGAATGAATGCATTTCATGAAAATTTTTAGAAAACTCATAAATTTTGAGCCATGGGCTTTGCAGAGTGCTACTAAACAAAAGTTAGGAAAAACCAATAACACATTTTCTTCAAAAAAAAATTTTTTTTTGTTTGGACAAAATAAATATTTCAAAATTTCTTACACTTTTAAGCAAATTGTGGTGACTTGGTCATGCATCACAACTATTTGATGAATCCATTTGCAAACTAGATATCGGACTTGGTCTGGGTTTATTTTTTGAGGAAACTGAATATAATAGTCCTGTTTTAATTATGCTAATAATTGAAAAATGGAAAGTAAGTACTGCCCCCAAAGCATACATGTAATTGGGGGGGAAGTGCTATGGGAACCCCCCCCCCAGAAATCATCAACCATATGGCTAGCCATTGGGTGACCGTCCTCCCAGGATTTTCTAATCCTATGGATAGCCATAGGGTAGCCCATGGACCCCCATACTTTTGGTCGGAAAAATGTCAATTTTTTGATTAAAAATGTCAATTTTTGAGCCAAAAATGGTCAAAAACGTCAATTTTTTCAGCACTTCGCACCACAAATACATTTTTTATCTTTTTTAGACAAAAATTACTATTTTTTAAACTCTTTTCCGGACTTTTTTCCTGAAAAAAATCGAATTTTTTTTCTTCACAGACCCCTCCCGCCAAAATTTTGGGAATTACTGGCCCCTGGCCCTGAAAAAGTGGCCCAACTTCCCCCGACCTCGGGGCTCCGTTACATGTATGCCCCAAAGTCGTTTCAACAAAGTCTTTATTGAGATGTATTACTCAAAAAATTTGCTGACCATTATTCGAGTATGGTCACAAATTTCTTGTCCTGTGTGACATACAGTTTAGGAGAAAATCATCAAATGGAAAATATTCCTTGCTTTCCAGTCCGATTCTATTTTTTGCCAGCATTTCAAGAAAAACAGACTATAGTTGTGATAGCAGACAATTCTGACCATGGACAAAGAATTGGATATCCATTTTGCTTGGATTCATGCTGCATCGCCATTGTTTCTGAAAAAATATATAAATGTTGAAACATTAATATTCAAAATGATATCATAGACACTCATAGCAATTCCCATAGCATGATCCAATCCTCAAATGATAACACTTGTACAACTTTCGAAAGAAAGGGTCACATTAGGGGCATTTGCTTCGTGTTGCAGTCCCAAATTTTAGACACTGCTAATTTAAATGCAGCACGAATAAAAATACAACATATTCAATCTGATCACGCATTACACAATTCAAAATCAAATTATAACAGCACTGTCACATACAGGCAAAATCAGAGTTTTCAGTGTCAATAATTAAAGTAATATATCAATATTGAACATACAATGAGGTAATATTTGTATGCTTTGATAAATGCAACATTAAATAAGTGTACACGCCACATGGAGAACATAAACGCCATAAAATTGATAAACCAATGGGTTTTTTTGTGCACGGACATTTGTGCCCATTGGCACAAAGAGTGGAAAAAAATTGTATCAATGGCACTAAAAAAATTTTTCACCTCAAAAACATGCTAAAAACCTTTAAAAAGTTTTATGCCAAAACAGGTTCTTATAGGCCGATTAGGAGCCATGGCTCCTAAAAATTCTGACTGGCTCCTCAAAATTTAGGGGCACAAGCCAAATTGTCTTGTAAAAATTAGAGCCTACAGCCCTTTTAATAAGGTGAGTTTCCTATCCGGAGATGCATTTTTATGTTTTAATAAAGAAATACTGAAAATTTTCCAGCACTTCGCACCACATTTCAAATCATTTATTATTCTTGGTATCATTTTTGTTGTGTGGTTGGAAAATGTTGGCCTAGCTTGGGCTTATAGCTTTCAAACGTCAGCATGTTATGGATAAATGTTTGACCTTGTATTGCTTTTTAACATATTTGACCAAAACCTAGATCATTTTCACAAAATCGTTTTGTGGTCCTTAGATTTTTCGACTTTCCTGAACATAACTTTTTGCTTTTGAAAAATGATTAAGACATCATCAGCATGTAAAAGTGGCAGACTTTCTTCTATCTGGAAAAGCTATCCAAATTCTTTGTCACTTGCCTAATTTTTTAAATTTTAGTTTGCCTGACTGAAAACACATTGAATTCACTCAAAAATTAGGCCTTTCATGCAGGAAATAGATGTCAAAAATACTCATTTTCCCATGTTATAGAATATCAAGATCAAAAATTTCCTTCCAGTCCTAAGTGCGGGCATTAATTACTGATATTTAAGTACGAGGTAAAGTACCTTCCATGCTTTTCATACTTTATACATTTGAAAACGATCATAAATAATTGTGATTGGTATAAATTACTGGCTCCAGATATATTAGATTGAAAATGTTAGAGAAACGTTTGAGTGCTTCCACCAACCAAATGGTGAAAACATCACGATTGGTCATCGGCAGGTGCAGTAGAATGTGCTGAAAAATGTATTTTCCAACATTTTAGAGGCCTCGTAATCAAAATTTTTCGGTGCTGGGCGCCGAACAAGTTAATAAAGCTAGTTTTTGATTTTTCTTCCAAAACTCAGGAAAGTCAGTTCTAAAAGTCTGGAACTAACATGGAGTGAATGAAATACAAGAGAAGTGGCTTTTTGTCATTTTTCTGATGAAACTAAGTGAATTTATTAATTTAGTGTGAGCAACTAAAAATGAATCTGTGCAGAAAAAATTTTCCGTTTGCAAAAAAATCCCTTATGATTGATTTGAATAATGACTGATCTAATATGTGAGCATTGTTATTCTTTGTTAGATTGACTGAGCATTCAAAATGATTAATCTAATATGCAGGCTTCTACTGTGATTTTGAAAAGCATTTTTAAATAAATTTGTTGAAAAAGGCATTGTTTATATACTCCCACATTTGTTTACAAATTTTTTAGTTGTGGCTTGTTGAAATTTGGACTGGTCTGTAAAATTTTGACCCTAGGAGCCAATTGGCCTGTTGAGAAAAAATGAAAAAAAACCCTGTGCCAAAAGCTTTACTGCAAAAAGTTATGTGCCAAAAAAAAGTTTTCTCTTTTTGTTTGATAAAAAGATAAACTAAAGATATACTTTCACCACACTAATTTGCATCAAAATCGTGCCTACTCCAGTTCATCTGACTATCACTGAGGTTAGAAAAACTGATCGATAAAACGGTTTATACACATACGATTTGAAAAGAAATCGATTGCTGCGAAATTCAGATATTTTTATAGAATTTGTCAGGCAGTCAATGTTTTGACTTTCTTGTATATTTACTTTCTTCCTAGAACCAATGTAAACATTAATTCAACTATGTCTATAATTGCTTTCTCCTGATAGTCCTATGCCTATCACGTAGTTTTTGGTTGAAAAATTGTGCAAACAAAACAATGTTAATTTTTCTGTTTGAATCAAACACCAAATTTTGGTTCCAAATCACCACTGAATGAACAGAGGGAGGAAGTCAACAATTTCTATTCATTCATCTGTCATTGACAATCTCCAAGTCTGTTGTGATCATACAAACATACTACTGGAATAGAATTCACTCGCATTCTAGACAATTGTTAAATTTAAAAACTGCCCCCTATTGTTAAAGTCACATGCAGTTCAATAAACGCGAAAGAACAGTCCATGAAAGCCATAAATCTTAGCCAACAAGGCAAGGGGTCAAAAATATTTGCTCCTAACAATCTTTCATGAATTGAACGAGAACATTGACACCAGTTACATGCAAAACTAGCTGAGCAAAAGGAGCTGACCAATGATGAAAATTTACAGATCAATTATAGTACTGGTGTTATTTATTCTTTTGAACAAAAAAATGAGCATAAAATTTATCCCCCCTGAGACAGTCGTGTTACACCTACTTTCTCTGATCCCACCATAGTAGTAAGGCCAGACCGTATAGGTCGTACCCTTAAGGATACCCTATCTTTTGTGTACGACCTATAATTTGTCATTTTTGGCCGATTTATAGGTCGTACAGTGAACATATACGATTGGCTTTTGTCGGATTTACTGGTCGTACAGTAAACATATACGGTCAATTTCTTCGTCGATTTATAGGTCGTACAGTAAACATATACGGTCGATTTATAGGTCGTACGGTTAAGAATGCATGTTCTTGAGTTACCGTAATAGTAGAATTACGGTAATTTTTCGATTATGGTAATAGTTGAATTAGGGTAATTGGTGTGTTACTGTGGGTGGAAAAGGAAAATCATTGATGAACGCAAAAAGGAAAACTAAAATGAACAAAAAATGGAAAAGAAATAAAAAGAGATTGTGTGTAAAAATGGCTTCCCCTCTGGGAAGAGGAAGCCCTCAAAAATTTGCACCCCGGACCCCCTTTGTCAAAAGGGTGCCACCTGCAGGTGTAAATATATTTCGGAGGTCCCATTTTCTGAACAATCGTTCAAGTCAACAAATGTCAGAACAGTCAAACTGGTCAGTAATGGTCTGTTTACTGAGTAAATTCTCGAGAGGGTCAATACACCATGAAACATTATCCTTACGGGTGCATGCGTATAAAGTTTGATGTTCTGCCAAAAATGACCAAGAAGGTCTTTTATAAAAATGACCAGAGCGAGCTGGCCATAAAAAAACATGTAGACAAAAAAGGTCTTTTATAGAAAATGACCATAATGAGCTGGTCGTAAAAAGCGTGTAGAAAAATTGGAGAGTTGAAAAAATCTTTACATATCAAAAAGAAAAATTTTTAATTCGATGCAAAATTCTACTTTATTATAAAACTTTTGAAACACTATTTTATTTTTGTTTATCCTCAAAATACTGTAATCTAAGTACAAAAATAATAACGTGAACAAAAAATGGAAAACAAAATAGAAAGGAAACATTTATAAAATTGACCCCCTCCGCCCACGGAGGAGGTCATTCAAAAAAAGCGCCCTCGGGCTCCAAAATAAGAGGTGCGCCATCTGCAGGTTCACAGAATAGCTAATCGGAAGCCCTGCATACTGAATGATCGTCCAAATTAGAATGGTCTTTTAGATCAGAATGCTCAATTCCACATATAAAAACTCTAAGAGCCTATAAAACTTGAAACATTATTCCTACGGGTTTATACTTATAAGGTCGTAAATGACCAAATTCTTTTATAGAAAAATGGGCATAAAACGCGTGTAGAAAAGTGAACACTTGAGATGAAAAATATTCTAAATGTAAAAAAGTAATTGATACCACAAAAATATTTGAAGAAGAAAAGAAAAGAAAAGAAAAGAAAAGAAAAGAAAAGAAAAGAAAAGAAAAGAAAAGAAAAGAAAAGAAAAGAAAAGAAAAGAAAAGAAAAGAAAAGAAAAGAAAAGAAAAGAAAAGAAAAGAAAAGAAAAGAAAAGAAAAGAAAAGAAAAGAAAAGAAAAGAAAAGAAAAGAAAAGAAAAGAAAAGAAAAGAAAAGAAAAGAAAAGAAAAGAAAAGAAAAGAAAAGAAAAGAAAAGAAAAGAAAAGAAAAGAAAAGAAAAGAAAAGAAAAGAAAAGAAAAGAAAAGAAAAGAAAAGAAAAGAAAAGAAAAGAAAAGAAAAGAAAAGAAAAGAAAAGAAAAGAAAAGAAAAGAAAAGAAAAGAAAAGAAAAGAAAAGAAAAGAAAAGAAAAGAAAAGAAAAGAAAAGAAAAGAAAAGAAAAGAAAAGAAAAGAAAAGAAAAAGAAAAAAAGAAAAGAAAAGAACTAAATCATCAATACATGAACGTTATTCTACGTATAGAAAATTAATACATTATACTGGATGATTTATGTAGGTAGATGCGGTTTTGTATACAGAGTGTTTTCCAGAGCAAACATAGAAAGGTTAGACAGCTGAAACCATTTAGATCGTAAAACCAATTAGAAATGCTAGATAAGCTCAAAGGTTCTATAAAATACGGTAGCAAGAGACGCTTTACCAAAATAATTAAGGTGGTGATTATTGTTATTTTGATAGTTTTCTAGAATAACCTAGAGCCTAAAGCCTTTAAAGAGACGCAATACCCAAACAATTAAGGTGGTGATTATTGTTATTTTGATAGTTTTCTAGAATAACCTAGAGCCAAGAACCTTTAAAGAAAAACCGGAAAGATTCAACCAAAAAGCAGAAAAAACCGGAAAAGGTTTAATAAGGGTAAAGAGGTATAAATAGAAAAAATAGAAGAAGAAGAACCATTCTTATTTTTGTACTTGCGCTCGACACCTGAGACTACCAATGGAGGCCCTATTCATTACGTTTATTTCGGCGTTAAGAGCCGCCTACATGGCATACAGTACGATGATTTTACAAATATTTTGATTTAAAAATTAATATGGACGCTATTTTATAATATTATTAATTTAGAGCCATTTATAACAACGGCCGACATTGACACGTGGGCGTCCATCTTTTGGGAGGAGGCATCGGCAGACTTCAAGAGCTGGTGGAAAAGCCAGCGAGGGGTTGAATATCCGGCTAGACAGAAATCCTTTTGGGGTTTTATGAAACGTCTACGCTGGATGTTTGAAAACCCTTCGCTGGTCGACAGCCACCTAGCCTCGCACCTGTGGAATATCCTCCCCCCAGGTGCGAGGGCTGAATGGGGAAGCGCCGACGGTGGCTACATGGAGGAGAGGATAAAACTAGCGCTGCCGCGTTTCTAGTAAGTTCTGATGTTATAGTTAAAACACGTCGTAGATATATAAATTTTATATTTAATGAGAGTAAAATTATTATAAGCTTTTACTACAATATTTCAAGATAAATATGCATAGTTTAAAATGTGCTAGCTGCAGTATGTTACAGATTTTTAATTCATGTATATTAATGTATGGTATATAGCTGAGTTGTCTAAAACTTAACAAAGAACATTTCCAGAATATTCCAGAAGTTTTCAATTATTTACACAATTTTATACGATAAAAATTTATGATAAAATAAAGACTATTGATAGATCTTGTACCTATTACTTAACAATTAAAATGATATATTAGAGTAAAAATTTTTGTTTAACTGAAATAGTTATTAAATTTTGTAAAAATTTTTGTGGATATGCGTAAAACCTCTAGTGAGGTCTGCGATGGTGGCGGCAGCAGCGGCGGTTATGGCTGCGTATGTATATAGTATCTATGTGAGTAAAAATTTTTTGCAAAATTTTTTGAAACTTAATGTTTTTATTTTTAGGTAAAATTTGTATAAATATGTATATTTTATTTTGTTTTAAATTTTGTATATATGTATATTTTATTTTGTTTTAAATTTTGTATATATGTATATTTTATTTTGTTTTAAATTTTGTATATATATTTTGTTTCAAATAAATTAAATTGAATTAAAATTAATAAAATTTTTTATTTATTGCGTTTAATAGTAAAGGTAATTTCTTTAGAGTTCTACTATGAGTGTGTGTGTGTCAACTTCGGGAATATAAAAAAGGGTTTACTGTAGTCAGATATTTAGAGATGTACGAGTAAACGATATGTAGAGAATATGCACAAACAGGTCTTAAGGTAAAAGGAATGTACAAGATAATTACATAGTACTGTAGAATTAAAGGAGAAAATAAAGGAAAGAAGGAGTAATAAAAGGAAGTTCATTTATAATTAGGAATAAATTAAAAGAATATTTCTAAACAATAGCTGAAGAGAAGGCGTGTATAAACAACAACAATAATAAGTGATTTTTATTATTATAAAAAAATGAGATGAAATGTACATATAAATATAAAGTATTTAAATACTATAACCCATAAAGGTTTCACGATTTTTATCAATCATTACGAGAGAGTCAAATTCTGCCTATATAAGTGCTTCAATACCGCCATCTGGTATATCTTCGCCAAAATTCATCTGTAAACTAGTGGTTCTTTCACATATGAGTTCCCAAAAATTACCATCCATACTGCAAGGAGTCAAATCAAAAACAAAAACTGTGTTATGCATTGTAAAAGAATTTTGCATAATTTCATTACCCTTGTTATCTGTACCAATTCCTACACCCTCAAATAATTGTACAAAAGTGCGCAAATATTTGTTTTCTTTAAAATTTAGCATATATGGTGTTGTAGGTAGTGTTGTAGTGCCACTTGTTATTTTAATTTCGTTTAATCCAAAATGCTTAAAATTGAAGGGGCTTTGATAATAATCACCCCTAGCAGCCGAACCATCAACGAGCGCCACAACGAGACGACGAGGTAAAGGACCTGTGAACAATGAGTCCAGAGGAGCTGAGCAACGACTAGTTGTTATGTATAGACTTGTAACATGACATCGACGAATAGGGTATTTTGCAGCTGTATTTTGTAACATGGATTCAATAGCTAGATTGATATTATCCGCAACTTCAACTTTTTTAATAAATAAAGACATGCTTTTAACCTCCATTTTATAAGCTTCGTTGTCAGTAGATATAAATTTTTGCAAGCAAAAATCATCTCTATGTCTGTATAAATCAATTTTCAAAGTACATTGATTCAATAGGAAACGTTCTTGCATAAATAGATCGGCATGTATAGGAGCTATTAATTCAACAACTGCACTGTTTTTGTACATCTGAACTCTTTCCAAAGCACCCTTGTTTTTCTTTATACCAAGAACATCGCCATTTTCAAAAGCATAACCAGCAGCTGCAACATGTGTCGACTTAGCATCACCACCATAGTTCAATTCCGTTTCCAAATAAGATCTTAAGCGTATCTATCCCCACTGAAATGTTAAAATGTTAAAATTAAAAAAGGTAAACATACATTTAATTATAAAACTTACCTGTCAGATATTAATTTTCCATTTAAGTACATCTTGATCTGTTTAAAAAATGTTTTGCCGATCAAATTAATTGGCGCCACAACGTTACCACTGATATTGTTGTTGGCGTCTCCTGTTAAAGTGCAAGCAGCGCCATTAGCTTTCGTAATTCGAATAGTGAAATATATAAAATTTTTGATAAGTCCAACATATATGAATCAGGTGAAATAACAAACTCGTAAGGTCCTTCATTAGTACAAGGATTTTGTAACTGAATTTCAGACCAAAAACTTCTAGGAATAGCAACTTGTGTTGGAGGTACGGTAAATAAATCTAACTCCGTTTTACTACTAGGAGACGATGCAGCATCAATAAATTTACTCATTTTGAATAGATATCCTTGAAACTGACTACTCTACGTGGAGTCTTTTTTAAGAATGAGGAACCTCGTTTCAGGTGTTTACGTTTATGTTGTTTTTGATGTTGATGTTGTTGATGCTGGCCATCATTTAACTTTTTATTGCTTTTTATATGTATCGTAGAATTTATATGTTTACGCTTCCCTAAACCTTTTCCTTTATGAATGCGCTCGCCCGTTTTGTGTAATAAGCTACCAGCTGCGTTTCGTCCATGCTCAGCATTACTTTGTTTAAAAGAACGACCTTCTACAACATTGCCTGCAATTTTGGAACCTGCAGCAAGTGCATGCTTTCCTGCAGATTTTAACAAAGGCATAGCTAGACACCACAAACTCTTAAAAAAATTACCAGTATTGAAAAATTATATGCTGAAGCTAGAAAACACCGTAATATTTTTACAGTGTTTTCTAGCTTCAGCATATAATTTTTCAATACTAGAAAAAGCTGTAGGATTTCCGTGTAAATTTTTGTATAAATTCGAAAGTAAGGTGTTCATCGCTCTAGTACAAAGGAGTATACCGTCTAAGTGCTCTAGCTTTGCGTCATATCTTCTTTTCTGTCGAGTTTCCTTTATTAAAGAATGAATCGTCTTTGATATCTTCCTCGGCACCACTTGAAAATAAATCAACACCTTTCACAAGTGGTTTATTCAACCGTTTGACACTACTAACTGTCTGATCATCTGATTCTTCCAGAGGTGTATGGTAGGAGAGTTTCCGAGGTAAAGTGAATAACATTTTAGGTAATGGGTTTCCTATAGCCTCTAATGGTACATTATATTTTTTCAAAGCGTTAACAAACTCATCTACTCCAAGCGTTTGCGTAATTTTGGAATGTTTACGAGACAAATCATGTAATAAATCAATAATATGTGATCCTTCAATTAATTTTCCATCAATTAATACTTCACCTTGCTTATTAACTTTTATACTAGGGTTACATCGCACATGTTCCAATAATAAGGATGCTGAGCGTTTAAACTGTTTAGGAATACCACTAAGTAACTTTTCATCGTTCAGCCAATTTTTTTCTTTTTGTTTCAAATGGTCACTATCATTCTCATCTTCTTTGTTATCAATAACTTTTTGTTTTAAAATCACTATAGAAGGTTGAGCCTTTTCATGTTCAAAAGATAAATATTGTGAAAATAGTTGCGAGTACATTTTGTATTGTTCTTCGGGCATTAACGTATTATCTTTCAAAATGTGCTCTAGCTTGTTACGATACATGTCAACTTGCTTAGCTATACCTGTCTTTTCGTTTGAACTCGTCGTCATCGAAGAAGAAGCCTGAGAGTTATTCAACTTATTCAGAACCTCCTGAGGTATAAGAGCAAATTTACTAGCAAATTTCATTCTATAATAATTTCTCTGTAACAAAACTTGCTAATGTAGATAATAAAACGGGTAGTACTAGAGGTAAAAATGCTCCACCACTTTGAACATTTCTTACACGTTTATTATGTAAATCTTTTTTCTTGTTTTTTTTGTGTCTTGTAGCTAAACCTCTGAGCAATAATTTATGTTTTGCCAATTTCTTTTTTAAGTTTAAATTAATAGGAATATTACCATTCAAAATGTTCAAACAAATTTCACATATACAACAGATCAAATCGGGGAAAGAATGTTGAAGAAAAGCACGTCTTTGAACACGATTTGAATTTTTCAACACATTGAGCTCGTGAAGATATTTCTTTAATCTAGAAGCCATACAAAACAGACCGTACAGTACAAAAAAATTTTACAATAATGACCAAATGATGAGTAAACATTGAAATATTTATTGTATTACATTAAGATAGTAATGAAGCTTCATTTTGTATGATGATATTCAACTCTTCACATCTAGAAAAAGCACACAAGTAATTCATATTCATAAAAAATAGTTTATGAGTTGTATCTAGTTTTAAAAAAAGATCTTCTACAAAAATAGCGTGAGTTTCGACCATATCCAACTCCATCAGTAATAGTCTAGCAAAACACCAAAATTGTGTAACTTTTTTACATCCCATGGGTAAACCAACTTCACGACGTAAATGGTTGCACGCCTCAGCTATGTCTTTGTAAAAAATCTTGGCTTTGGGTGAGAAACGAGTCCAAAACAAATCAGCTATTTCGCGTTTCTGTTTGTTGTTTAGTATTTTACCTTAAATAAAAATACTATAGTTTAATGAATAGTTAAAGAAGAGATATAAAATTTTTACCTTTTACTTTATTTTGCACCATTCTGACAAAAACCTCAAATGCAGCTGACATCGTAATTGTCACAAAACAAACAAATTATAGAAAAATGACCAACCTCTTCAAAATTCTCAACTAGACTGATGAAGGGTATAATATTTTTTTCTGATTATGTAATAAAGCTATCGTATCAATATATCGTAATCTACTTCCATTGATGTACAAGTTTTGAAATTTACTGCTTCCACTACAACAAGAAAATAGGACAGGATTGAAAATATATATTTTGAAACATGCTCGTAATCGCATAAATTGTCCGTCATTCTGAGGACAATGTAAAATTTTTTCTACATAACGTAGTAGGGGTATTATATGTAATTTATAATTTTCCCGTAATAATAATTTCTGATCTGTAACATTTTTTGTGTTTGGTATCGTAAAATCTGTAACATTTACAGGTTCTTCTTCATTTTCATAAAATTGAAAAGGGTATTGTACCCATACAATAAAAAGAGCTACGAAAAGGATCACAGCGAGAGTGTTTAAAAAAATGTGTTTACTGTATAACATATCGCTAAAATAATAGGATCCGACTAACCTGTATAAAGTTTTTTGTAAAAATGATGAATCATTTAGGTGTATACAAAATCATATGATCATTGTCCCGAAATATATTAGATCTAAGTCAATATTTTTCAGGACATGTCTGTGTAAGATCTATTAATAAATAACCGTATGGTTTACTAGTAGCATCCTCATAGGCCTCTATGAAATAATTTGAAGTAGTTGGAAAAATCTGTCGAGCCAGTGTGCGGACTTGTAATCTATCGCTTGGGTTTTTTAAAAGAATTAAATATTGAGCGTTTATCCTACTGGCACGCATTCCATCGAAAAAGGCATTCTGAACTATATGTATAATTGATATATTCCAATGATGCAATCCTTTAGTAAAAAGTTGAGTTAAACTTTGATCATTCTTCATCTCTTGCATCATATCATCCATAATTAATAATTTAGGTGTATCTTTACTTTTCTGAAGTTCATTCAAATCAGGCGAACCTTGAATAAATTCTACATAAGAACATTTCTGAACTAATTCATCGTAAGCTTCTTGCCATTCCGAATAACACCAATAAATTTTCACAGGAGCAGGGTGAAGCATTTCTTTAGCAAAAATTACAAGTTTTTTAACAAATTGTGTTTTTCCTGATTTTGTTGGAGCAGAAACTATACAGTTAAATGGATGTTTCCATATATAAAACTTTTCATCGTCATCATTTGACATCTCTTTTTTTGACAACAACAAAAACCAACCACTTTCTACTTGAACAATTTTTAAAATGATTTTTATTATTATTTAAAACAAAATGTTATATATAATTATCAAAAACTACAATATAAAACAGTCCACATGTAAAATATAAAGATAGATAATTATATAAAATAGAATAACATTATTGTATGCAAAAAATATACGCGCAATATATGTATGAAATTATATAACAAGCAAATACGTAAGCAATTACATAAGCAAGCAAACTATAGCTAATTAAAACATACAAACTGTAATGAATGTGAGCAAAAATTTTACAATTTACTGTTAATAAAATCGCGTAGTGTTTTGATAACAACAGCATCATCAAAATCATAATGATAACCTTCATCAATAAAACAAGCTACAGTATCCTTAAGAATTTTACGACCAGTACTTGTAAGTGGTATACATCTAAATATGTCAATCATCTGTTTAAAAGGGCGAAGACAGTAATAACCTTGAACTTCGCCTATAACATATTCAAAACAGTCAATGATAAGTCCCATCTTTTCATATAAACGATTAACTGTTGGTGTAATTGCCATATTATATATGGAATTACGAGCTGGACACTGATGATCCTCAACAATTCCTACCTCTTTTGCGCAATAACAATCAAAAATACACCCATTAAAGATGTCTTGTATAAGTAGTTCAGCACATATAACTATAAATAATTTTTCACCTTTTACTACTTGCTCATCAAAAAACCATGGAATATCTAAACCCGGAACAGGTAACTCACAAATACGCTTGGTTTCGGCTTCCAACGAATTGGTATCCGACATTGAATCGTAGTCAGGATCATTGAAACAGTTGACGAAGAGATCGTTAATAAACGACATTTGAATGCTAGCTTCCTTTTGATCTTCACGAGCATTGCTTTGTTCTCCGGCAAATCTTGTAGCATGAAACTCTTCTTCTTCTTTAATAATTTCCTTATCTTCACCAACTTCTTCTTCTTTAACGATTTTCGGGGTAGAACCATCTTTTCCAGCTACGTCATCGTTTTCGTTTGTTTTGCGTTTTATTGCTAGCTGGAAATTTGCCGCTAAAGCGTTGTACTCGTTTGAAATAGCTGGCGCTCTCTCATGTATCATATTGGTCCAGCGCCAAAATTGCTAAAGAATAAAACATTATATATTTTAAAAGAAAGAAAGAATTCATATATCAACTCACTTCTTTAGATAAACACCATGTCGTTCCATTAAACAAATTGTTAAATCGTACTGTAACCCCGTCTCGCTCTCGACCAGCATTTTATGACCAAGGTTGATGCGGCATCGACCTCCATGTGAAAATGTCTTTTCAATAATATTGACATTGCGACCTAGTATACCCTATTGTGGTAAAATGAGCTTGAATCCACGACCGTATGCCTCTTTTGTTTTAGGGTCGACGTTACGAAAATAGATTGACATGTATCTACCTTCAACCACTATAAATAATGCCATGTTTACGTATAAGATGAACTGGTGTTCCATTTTTGAAAATTCTTGATGAAATATTAAAGAGAGAGAGAGAGAGAGAAGAAGTGAGTAGTTTTTGTAGCAACAAAACAGATAAATGTATAAAGTGATCAAAATTTTAGAGTAAAAGGAGGTTATAACTATAATAAAATAACCAGGATATGTAGCTTATAGATGTAAGAGGAGGAGTTCTAAGCATAATAAATATTCAAGACATATATCCTACAGTATTATACTATTCTGAAGAGTATATGAGAGGAGGAGCTATGTTCTACAAAAATAAAATAAAATGTGTTTATGTGGTACAGTAACCTTTGAGATCAAAGCTAGAAAAATATATGTGTTTTATGTGTTATAGTAATTATCAAGGTCAAAGCTATAGAAGCAATATAGCCACGTGAGTTATAAGGGTCTTTAAAGCTTTTCCACATAAAAAGAAAAGATGGTGCAACAGGGTTATAAGCAGCTATTACAGTTATTTTATAGCTTCAAGAATCAAAACAAAAATACTAGGGTTGTACAGTAAAACAGGTTTTCAACTGGTTTTAACTGGTTATATGCTAATAAAATAAGCTAAAGAAATGATATGGGCATGTGTTCATGAGTTATAGAGGTCTTTAAAGCTTTCCCATCATAAAAAAGAAAAGTACTACAATAACCTCGTAAACAATAATTAAATCTCTACCATAAAATTAATAGTTCTTGCTAATTTATAAAAATTTTCTATTATTATTACTATATAAGTTTTTGATGAATAGGTTGTTTTCTATTTTTCTAGTTTATAGTTTTTATATTTTCTAGTTTTGATAATTTTTATAATGAAACCTATTTATGACGATATTACTTCCGACGAAGACAACATGCCTATAGAAACTTTAGAAGATATTACTTCTGATGAAGACGATGAAACAATAGTGAATGAGTCTTCAGAGAATATTACCTCTGAGAAAGAAGAAGAAACACTTGATAATAATAATATTTTGGGAGAAGAAGAAGAAGGAACTGTTTTAGATTATGATGATGAAGATGATCAATACAAAAGTTACACGCCTTACAGTTCTGATGAGGAAGAAATTTACCAAACAGCTCAAATTGGTGGTGGAGTAGTGGAGGTGTAAGGAATGCATCTTTTGTTGCGGATGATTTTTTCGAACTAGGTCAACCCAGTACCGTACATATTAGGCATTTTAATACCGAAGGTTGCGAGTACTCTGTGAACTTTCGTAATACCGAACATATGGATGATTTAAATGCTCAAATAGTGCCAACGTTTCGACATATAGTAGAGCGAATTTCTGAGAATGTCTCTGATAATGCATTTATAGGGTTTTCCTTCGATTATCCAGATTTGACAAAAGGTCGTGTTTTGATACCTTTTAGACCGAAACATGCTTTAACTGGAGATTTGATTGTAAACACTCTTAATGCTGTTCTTCAATCAAATGAGCAAATACAAATTGATAGTCGTCAGTCTACAATTCGTACCATTGTTGTAACACCAGCTGCTGGTAGCGGTAAGCTGATTAAAATTACTTGTGTAAGATTTTATTTTTATTTATTTATTTATTTTAATTTAAGGTATTCACAATGCTCATCAATATTTAAAACATAATGATTTTCTGAAAGATAAACGCTGTATTATTCAAATCAACAACATGGATGATTTATGTTTTGCTAGAGCTCTAGTTGTTGCTAGAGCTTACATTCATAAAAAAGATAGGAATGCTGAACACAAAGGGGAAAGTATTCGAAAGTCTGACAAGTCACATCTGCTGCAAACAAAGGTTGCTAAAGAACTGATGACCTTGGCAGGATTAGCTAAACATCAAGGTGCTTGCGGTTTTCACCAGTGGGAACAACTGCAAGCTGTTTTATTACCCAATTATCAAATCAAAGTTTTTAGCAGAGAACGCTTTAAAGATTTAATATTTAGAGGTTAGAGTTTTTTATTTTTCTGTTATTGTGTACGTATTTAGAGTTTTAAGGACCTGAAGCAAGGCATGTTTTGAATATTTACCACCATGATAACCATTACTCCGTCATTACAAAGATGCGTGGATTTTTTTACTGCGGCTACTTTTGTCCCCATTGCGATCTGGCCTACAACAACAAAATGGAGCACCGATGCAGAAACGTTTGTCCTCTGTGTTACAATACACCCCCATGTAATCAATTTAATGCTCGAAAATTCAAAGACTGTCTGCGATATTTTAAAAACGATAAGTGTTTTGCTCGACACAAACTTGTTTTTACTCAAAGAGGTCAATCAAAACGTCAAAAAACAGGGGTATATATTTGCAATCGTTTCAAAGTGTGCGAACAATGTGATACACTGATTCAACGAGCACATTCTAAACCTCATAATTGCGGTTATTTTGAATGCAAAACATGCAATAAAAGCGTACCTAAAAAAGGTATTAGATATGGTGTAATTATTTTATTTTATTTTATTTTATATGAAAATTTTTAATTTTAGAACCTGAACTTTCTGCCGATGCCTTGAACTTTCTTCGGATGCCTTTGGCTGCTTTACCGAAAACATTTGGAATAAGTGAAATATGTAAAGGATATTTCCCTCATTTCTTTAATAGAAAAGAAAATTACGGTTATATTGGCTCATATCCTTCACCCGACATGTAGGGTTACAATGCTATGAAACCTGCGGCTGGTGCCACATTTCTGGAGTGGTATAATGGAAAGCTTGAAGCAGTAAGTTTGCAAAAGTATAAAGTTTTGCATTTAAATGCTTCATTGTTTAGGGGTGTCATTTTAATTTTCATAATGAGTTACTTGACTACTGTCCTAGCGATGTGCAAGTTTTACGACAATGTTGTATGAAATTTGGTGATATTTTTATGGAAGAAACAAATGTCGATCCTTTTGAAAAATCAATAACCATTGCTAGTGCTTGCAGCTTAGTTTTCCGACATTTATTTTTGAAGCCAAATACTATTGGTGTAATACCGTACAAAGGTTATGGTAAAGAAGAAAGACAATCTGTTATAGCCTTAAAATGGTTGAAGTGGTTAGCCCATAAAAATGAAAAACTGTATATTCGACATAAACTTAATGGTGGTGAAGTTCAAATTGGAAGATACAGAGTTGATGGTTTATCAGTGATTTTGTTCAAATTTTTGAAATTTTAATATCTATATGTTTGCTCATTAAGACACCACAATTTATGAATTTCACGGTTGTTATTGGCATGGTTGCCCTAAATGTATGAAAAATAGATATCAATTAACAGCGGATAATAATACAAAAGCAGTCGACGCATATGAACGCACTTTTAACCGGGTTATGGAACTTCAATCACTCGGTTATAGCGTAGTCGAAATGTGGGAGTGCGAACTTTTACAACAACTTCACTCAGATCCCGAAATGAAAACATTTTTATAAACCTATAAACCTATAAATCCTCGAGAAGGTAAAATCTTGAATTGTTCTTTTTTATTTTGTCAAAAGTTTTCTTGTTTTAGCTTTCTTTGGTGGTTGCACTAATGCTGTAAAACTGTATCATAAAATTAAGTACAATGAAGATGGTACACCTGCAGAAAAGATCAATTATGTAGATGTATGCAGTTTATACCCATTCGTCAATAAATATGGGAAATACCCTACAGGTCATCCAAAAATCTTTACTGAAGATTTTGAAGAGGTCAGTTCAACGTCACAGCCTTATGAGGGGTTAATCAAGTGTATGGTTTTACCACCTCCTAAACTCTTACATCCTGTTTTACCGTATCGACATGGTGGTAAATTATTGTTTCCTTTATGCAAAACTTGCACGCATGATTCACAAAAGACCACATGCGTGCATAACGACCAAGACAGAGCATTAGACGGTACATGGGTTACGATAGAATTATATAAAGCCTTAGAGAAGGGATATGAGGTATATTGTTACGGTAATGGTTCTTTTTCTATGTATATTATTTTTGTTTCAGATCCTCAAGATTTTTGAGGTTTGGCATTATGATAATATTGAGCAACATCATCCAAACAAAAACCCCACTGGTGGTTTATTTACTCAATACATCAATACCTTTATGAAAATGAAACTAGTAAGTTTTATATTATGTAAATGTGACAGAATTTGATTGTAATTTTTATAGGAGAGTGAAGGCTATCCTGCTAAAGCTCAGACAGATGAGCAAAAAGGTGAATACGAAATGGAGGTCTACAATCGTGAGAATATTTCATTGGATTCTTCAAAAATTTTAAAAAATCCTGGAAAGAGGGCTTTGGCGACATTAATGCTAAATTCTTTCTGGGGAAAAGTAACTTTGCATAGTTTTTTGTATTTCATTTAATTATTTTTATGTTTTTTAGTTTGGTCAACGAAACAATTTGGATAAGACTGTTATCCACAATGCACCCAAAGAATATTCTGAACTTGTGATGAATGTAGCCAACATTATTAAGAATGTTAGACTAATCAATGAACAATTGGTGTCAACAACATATTGTCAGCATGATGATTTTGCGGAAGTCATGGGAAATACTAACGCTGTTATTGCAGCTTATACAACGGCTCAAGGCTCGACTAAAGTTATATTCTTACATTGAGTGATTAAAAAGTTGAGTATTGTATTTTTACACGGATAGTATTATTTACCTGTCAACAGTTGACAAACAACAATATCAGGTACCCACTGGTTGGCATCTTGGTGAAATGACTGACGAGTTACGTGAATATGGTTCTGGATCTTACATTACCGAATTTGTTAGTGGAGGTCCTAAAAATTACGCCTACAGGTTGTACAGTCCTTCTACAGATCAATACCGTCACGTAATCAAAGTCCGCGGTATCACTTTGTCATCAGATACTATGAAAAAAGTTAATTTTTATTAGCTTCGTCGAATGGTTTTTGCTTTTGTAAAAAACAATGGAAAAGAAGAAGTAGATGTACATAGTCTCCGTATAGAACGTCAGCAAGATCGTAAAGTTGTTACTCGTAAAACTTTGAAATAATTTCATATAGTATATGATAAACGTATCTTGAAACGTAATCTTTGTACATTTCCTTATGGTTGGACTAAATGATTTTTACAATAAAGTAGAATGTTGCATCAAATTAAAAATTTTTGATATGTAAAGATTTTTTCTTTTTTTACACGCTTTTTACGACTATTTTGTTTTGATCATTTTTTATAAAAGACCTTCTTGGTCAATTTGGCAGTCAATCAAAATTTATACGTATGCACCCGTAAGGATAATGTTTCATCGCGTATTGACTCTCTCGAGAATTTACTCAGTAAACAGACCATTACTGACCAATTTGACCGTTTGAGATTGACTTGAATGATCGTTCAGGAATGGGGCGTCCGAGCATATTTATGCCTGCAGGTTGTGCCCTTTTGTCAAAGGGGGTCCAGGGGCGCAAATTTTTGAAAGGCTTCTTCTGCCCATGGGAGAAGTCATTTTTACACACGATCCCTTTTTATTTCTTTTCATATTTTGCTCATTTCATTTCATTTTTTCCTTTTTTCATCTACAGTAACACATCTATCACCCTAATTCCTCTATTACCATAATAGAAAAATTTACCGTAATTCTACTATTACGATAATTCCCGAATCTGTATCCTTTACCGTACGTCAACTCTCCAAATTTTCTACACGCTTTTTACGACCAGCTCATTATGGTCATTTTCTATAAAAGACCTTATTTGTCTACATGTTTTTTATGGCCAGCTCGCTCTGGTCATTTTTATAAAAGACCTTCTTGGTCATTTTTGGCAGAACATCAAACTTTATACGCATGCACCCGTAAGGATAATGTTTCATCGCGTATTGACTCTCTCGAGAATTTACTCAGTAAACAGACCATTACTGACCAGTTTGACCGTTCTGACATTTGTTGACTTGAACGATTGTTCAGAAAATGGGACCTCCAAAATATATTTACAACTGCAGGTGGCACCCTTTTGACAAAGGGGGTCCAGGGTGCAAATTTTTGAGGGCTTCCTCTTCCCAGAGGGGAAGCCGTTTTTACACATGATCTCTTTTTATTTCTTTTCCATTTTTTGTTCATTTTAGTTTTCCTTTTTGCGTTCATCATTGATTTTCCTTTTCCACCCACAGTAACACACCAATTACCCTAATTCAACTATTACCATAATCGAAAAATTACCGTAATTCTACTATTACGGTAACTCAAGAACATGCATTCTTAACCGTACGACCTATAAATCGACTGTATATGTTTACTGTACGACCTCTAAATCGACGAAGAAATTGACCATATATGTTTACTGTACGACCTGTAAATCCAACAAAAGCCAATCGTATATGTTTACTGTACGACCTATAAATCAGCCAAAAATGACAAATTATAGGTCGTACACAAAAGATAGGGTATCCTTAAGCGTACGACCTGTACGGTCCGGCCTTACTACTCACCATGAAATGTTAACTTTTCAATGCTTGTATTCTAGCTAACAAATTAATTAATTTCAATCTTCCTCTTGATTCTGAAGTTTTTGATTTAATCTTTGTAGTTAAAACATGGCTGACTGAAAAATTTGTTCATTTCTGGCACATTCATATGGTGTACTAAGATGTGATTGTAAGAACAAGAGAGGTGGAGGAGTTCGCATTGTTTACCAAAAAATTTGAGATTGTCTCTAGTGTTAACCTCTGCTGATGAATGCATCCAGGGTATTTTGATCTCTGGTGTTCATACAAAGATAGGAAGTGTTCGAATTTTCCTTGTTTATAGACCACCCTCATCTGATTTAAATCATATGGAGAATCTAAATACACTGCTAAAGAAATACAGTATTAGATATCCTTGTATCTTGCTTGGTGGTTTTAACTTGCCACAACTTCTCACATGTAAATATGAAGAAATGTCTGCTATATCAAGGCTGATGCATGATATGTTTGCTGATGCTGGGGTTGATTCATACACAAATAATCCCACCAGGAATGGGAATTTTCTTGATCTCAGATTTTGTAATGTGAAATCATTGGTATCAAATGTGCAGAGTGTCCAATCTTTTCCTACAAGTGACCATGACTTTGTTACTTTCTTTATGCATGGTAAATTGCCCCATGAAACTGAATACTTTTTCTACCCTGACTTTTGTAAGGCTGACTATGTTTCCTTGTCAATCTTTTTTGCTGAAAGGAATTGGTCGTTAGTTTTTTCCTCCTGTTCTAAGATAAATGATTTTTATGTCAACTTTCTATCTGTCTGGCAGCAACAAATAGAACTTTATGTCCCCTTGAAGAAATTTTGTAGAAGGAAGCAACCTCTATTTCTAAAGAAGTTAGAGAAAGAGAAGCTTTTTTGTTGGAAAAAATCTAAGCTATTTCCCTCTATCCTTAACAGTACAAAATATAAAATGGCTAGAAATAAATTGAGATCACAAACTAAAAGACATCAAATTATGAAAGAGATGAATCTTGTTAAAGCTGAAAAATTACGTCAATTTTATCAGTATGTGAATAGTAAACTTTCTGCATCTAGGGCTATTCCTGATCTTAAATATAGAGACATAATTGCCATTATACCTATTGATAAAGCTGTCTTGCTAAATGATTATTGTTCCTCTATTTTTACCAAACCTGAAAATATTCCTGACCCTAACCTTACTTCTGATAAAAAATTTGAACATAAATTCTCTTGTAGTTTTGATTTCCTCACTGTCCTTTCAGTGCACAAAAATCTCAAACCAACGTTATCACTGGGTCCAGACAACTTATATGCATTCTTTTATAGGAAACTTCACCTTGTTCTCTCTGAACCATTGTCAACCATCTTTGAAGTCTCCTACAGGACTGGAGAAATACCCAACTTTTGGCGTGAAGCAATTATTGTTCCAATTCTCAAAAAAAGTGATTCCACATTGGTTGAAAATTACCGACCAATTTCTTTGTGCTGTATTTCTGTTATGTTTACTTCTCTGCGTAGATCCGAAGATGTCAGCAATATGACTCAAGTCCTATTGGCTTGTACCTAATCGACTACTGTAGGTCACTCAAAGGAGCTTCCTATTAGTAATCAACTAAACACAGTGCAACAGTTCCCAAGCAGAAATAAACACAACCTTCAGTCACTAATAAGCAACTGGAAACTCTAACTCTTGCAATCGAAGGGCACTCAGGGTCTCCCCAGATGCCTCCTAAAGGTTCACACAAATACACAGAACTCACTTCAATAATATCCAAAAGGACTGGGGCTTTACCCTGGCTTGGCTCCCGTGTAAGACGACTCCCTCCTACCGCTCAATGCGCGAGAAATAGTAATAATATAAATAATAAATAATTATTATATTAATAATATGCAAATCTGGTGTGGGGCTGTCGACGTTTGCCTTTACTAGGCGAAGCAAAACAATACAATATTATAATGGACGCGACTCGCCCAAAACACACCAAAGTTGCGGAAAGTAAACACGAATAATAATGTTTCTTCCTTTTTTGGTGGAATCGTAACTTTGTCGATTCACCAATTTTGCATAGATGTGGGATTGCTACTGCCGTAAGCACATCCCCAACATTTCATGCAAGGTCATGGAATCAATTATTAATTCGAATATGATCAAGTCGATTGAAAATCTACATTTTCTGTCATCCAAACAGTATGGTTTTAGGAAATATAAGTCTTGTGCTCTGCCATTGTTGCATTCTAGAAATATATGGTCTCGTTCACTTGGTAAGAAAGTCCAATGGATGTTATATATGATTCTGCACCTCATGGCATTCTCCTTCAGAAATTGATGAAGATGGGTATCCCCAGAATCTGTTTTAATTGGATTTCTTCTTTCTTGAACAACGGTACCCAAAGAGTTAAAGTTAACTGTGCTGTCTCAAAGTCATTGCCAGTAACTAGTGGAGTGCCCCAGGGTAGTGTCCTGGGACCTAGTCTATTTTTGATCTTATAAATATGATTTGTGTAAACTGAATCTCAATAGTGAATTGGTTCTATTTGCAGATGATCTCAAAATTTTTAATCAATCAGTCAACTCAATTATTTTACAATCTGACCTAAACAAAATTGACCTTTGGTCCAAAGAAAATAGATTGAGTATAGCATCCAATAAATGTAATGTTCTGCATCTTGATGAAAACAATCCATGTATAAATTACCATCTTGATGACAGTAATATACCCATTACAACACAAGTTACAGATCTTGGTGTTATAACTACTGGTACATTATCTAATTCTGCTCACTGTACCCATATTTTTCGGAAAGGCTCTTTCACTGCAAATTTGATACTTCGTAGTTTCTCCAGTAGAAATAAAAATGTACTTACGAAGGCTTTTGTTACTTATGTTAGGCCTATATTAGAATATGCCACAGTAGTTTGGAATCCTAATCTCAAGCAAGATATCAAAAGGGTTGAGAAAGTTCAGTGGTGATTCACTAAGAGAATACTAGGTTATGGTACTACATAATCTTATGATGAACGTTTGAACCAGCTGGGTTTAGAGCGATTAGACCTATAATGGCTTCATTTTGATCTTACTATCGTTTATAATATTGTCCGTTTGAATGTTTTGCCAATTGATAACTTTTTCTCCATTGTTCATAATTCTAACCATGCCAATAACTCGTTAAACTAGTGTATTGTAAATATCGCCATGATTTGTTGAAATATGAATTCTGTAGTCAGGTAATCCGGGCTTGGAATTCCCTTGATGAAAGTACTGTAAATGCTATTGGTGCAAAAAAATTTTCTGATAGACTTAAAAAGGTAAATCTGATACCTTTCTTAGAGGTGTTACTTAATTTGCTTATTTCTTTAGCTGTTACGCCTTTCACATATATTTATTCTTTATATTTACTGCGTATTATTTTCGACCTAAGAAATTATTATCATTATTATTACATTTGTCCGAAATCAAATTTTTCATAAACTCTTAAATACCACTTTTATTATTGGCGAAAACCACATGTATATGCTATGCTGAGCCTGTTTCTTCCAAATGCTGACTGTTCTGCTCATAATAGAGAATTTTTTGTGTTCAACTTCTATACTTCATTAATTTTGAAGCGAGGTCGCGGCCAAACTTTATTCAAAATTATGGAAGGCTCGTTCACTGGTAAACAGGGTTGGCAAGGCTTTGGTTTTTTGGTTTTTGGTTTTTTTGGTTTTTTAAAAAAACCAAAAAATTGGAAAATCTCTGGATTTTTGGGTTTTTTGGTTTTTTTCCAAAATCATAAGGAAACTGTTTTTCACATTAGTCGATCTTCTAGGCATGTATAGGTGTATATCTAAATCAACAAAACAATTAAATTAGTAGAATTGACTTCACTACAAAGTAGAAAAAGTCATATTTTTATGATACATTTCGTACTCAAAAGATGTAGGTAAATAAATTTCTCCTTCATGATACAGACTCCTTGATGACCGCTTTTTTCATACATTTCAAGATTATCAAAATAGATTTCCTAATCTATGATAAAGCTGCGTTTGCCGAAACTCCAATTGCTGCATCGATCATTTCAAAATAAATCAAGCGTAATTTCAAGGTGTTTTGGAATCTGGTGATCGACTACATGATAAGAGAAGCATTTTAATGTTGATGCTATCTTTCAATGAATCAGAAATTTCACTAAAGTAGAATAGGAATAAAACAGGTAACAGAACCCACCGTGAGACAGTAATGAGTACATCATTCAAAATTCTAAGGTCAATACAGTGAGTATTCCTACTTTAGACATTTTAGCATTCTAATTTTCCCTTGCATAGTAGTTTGTGTGAAGTGAGGGGAAATCAAGGATTTTGAATTTTTGATCAGATAAGTCTAAATGCATATTTAGCCGTACGGCAAAACCAAAAAATACGAACAATCTGCGGTACAATAATTATGCGTTTCATACAAGCGTGGCTACTGACATTTCAACTCAAACTCAAATGCTGGATAATGAATCATCCTACCCATGCTCATAATAATTCAAGTGGAAACAAAAAACTTAATACAATGTACCGAAAAAGTCTCTTATTTTCATTAAATATGCTCACAAAATATTGAAGATTACCGAACTGACACGTTTTACATAATGAAAACGATCAGAAGTTAAGCCAAAATGAAAGTAAAACATGCTGAAGTCCGTGCCTAAGCAAGGTCATGGCTAATGATAGAATTATCCACGGTGTTTTTTTACTCGTCTATCAGTACATGTTCAAAAATCAGACAAAAAATTACTGTGCGAAAACAATTTTGTGTATACACAAAAAATCGTGAATTTGGCGTTATTTTTGCACAAAACTTCTTCCAGAGGAAATTTTCTCGCGCTTGAATTTATTCTCTTCATGGTAGACGAGCAAACCATACGGTATCGAAAATTGCAGCTTCTTTTGTATTATAAACTGCGGAATATCAGATAGATGTCAATTCATGTATAGTTTGTACGGTTGAACATGAATTTTTATTTCAAAATCAGGATCATACTTGTCTGAAATATGTTCGAAATGACATCCTAGGGCAGAAATATCTCGTGTGAAAATAGGCGAAAACTCTAAAATTTCAGTTGAATGAATTCAATGAAAAAATGACTGAATTAATGCCGTTGAGAATCCTTTTCTCAACATCTAGATTCTAAAAATTAAAAATTAAGCTTTCGAAATATTTTTGGATATTCCCCAACCTCGCTTATAGCTAATCGTAACAGTCGTCAAGCGCATAGATGCACAAGGTCAGATTTTAAGGTAGATATCCTGTGATCCATAATGTAGTTGCTTGATTAAGTGAAAAAATTAGAATGATAAGATCAGCAGAAAAGTCATAATCCTAATTGCTTTAACCTCAAATATAAACGTTAGCAATCAAATAAAAGATTTCAAATATTATAATACAATTACTAAATGCTAATTGAGTAATTATATACTTGACTTCCAAAGAGTCGCGGTTGTAGCAAATTCAGATAAGTAATGATAATTATACCTAAAACCGCCACGATACGCTAGAATAGTTTTAGATTTCAATCATCTAAAACGCACCAGTCCTTTTCAAGCTCTCGACCCAATTTCTTCTCCACATTTTTTTGTTGCAATAACAAATGAGTAAAAAACATAACGCTATGAAATACAGCAACGTAGCTTGTGCTAGAAAAAAACCCAAATATTTTTTCTACATTACAGTTCCAATGTTGAAAAACAATGCTCAAACACATACAGGATCAAGCATATGCACCTAGTTTCTTGAAAAAATACCAACGGGATGGCTCCGCGCTGCACCCCTAAGCCCACGCCTAAGAAATTACTGAATGGAGTGGATTATAAGTGATTTTCATGCACTGCACACACTAAGCACACGTTACATGTGCTTACGTTTTTCACCGGCTATACTAAACCCTTGACCTCCTGCTGACTTCGGTCGTTTTATATGTGGTGATGACGGCGCATTGCACAGGTGGTCCCTTGACTGTTTCTGTGTATTATTTAGGGCTGCAAAAAAGATGAAACGAAAGTCAATATGAACCTTGCCATTCAACGGTTACGAGCAGTATGCGAATAGCCTGCGTGAGATCATAGCCGTGCCATCAGGAATATGTTTCGGGTGAAAGCCTCACAAATCGCTACTGCGCTTACGATCTTATTATGGTTTTTAGTTGCTTCTTTTGGGGAATATTTCTGCTACTTATTAGCCCGGAATCATTCTGTTCGTTTAGTTCCATATTCTGACAGAAGCAAATTTTTACGTGTTTTAATTGTTGCCGACCCTCAGATTATTGGATTCAATGACGCGATATTTCCTATCAATTACCTCAATATGATAGACAGTGATCGGTAAGTTGATACGTTACGTTATTTAGAAAAGCCAGTTCAATTCTGAAATTTTTGAAAAGAAGGAAATTTTTTTAGGTTTCCTTAGCGAGTAAGTCGACATTTAAATATCTTTGTTTTTGAATGAAAGGCGGACTTCATAAAAACTTTTTTTCGTCGCCCTCATGGAGTAGCTTCGTTCTATGAAAGTTATCCGGTGACGGTGTTGTCGCATACAATCATGCATGGGTTATTTGTTTATATTTAGATTCCTACGGAATTCGTTCCATTTCGCGTTTACTCATGATAAACCCGATATGGTCATTTTTCTTGGAGATATCTTCGACGAAGGTCATATTGCCATTGATTCGCAGTATAAACAATACATTGAAAGATTTCGGTCCATATTCTCCATGAGATCTACCATAGTCGTAAGCTATATTCATCTTGGTCATGTTTTATTTTTTCATTGTCTCTCGAAAAGTCATAATTTAAATATACCTCTGCTTGATCTAAACATCTTTGATTTACTTGACGACTCAACAGTAAATTTAGGCTCGTGGAGATACTTGCCCTAGATTTTTTCCACGAAAATCACGAATCTGCTACAAAAATAGAGGAAAAAATATTAATTTTTCACACTTGTTTTAGAAAGTTCACGTTCCTGGCGACAATGACTTGGGCGGAGGTGACTCTATCGATTTATATTCTGATGATCGGTCACTCAAGTTTGATCGATTTACGAATGACCGTAAACAATTTTCACGTTTATCATTCGATTTTATTGATCTCGTCAAAGTGAGCCAAAGTGATACCAATTCATTGCTGGAACAACTATACTATGTAGTGACTCAATGATGTTTTGATATAGTATTTACTGACTACGTACAAGTGGCGGAAATTGGTTGAGTTTGGACATAACTTTCCAGTGAGGCGGTGACATTGTGTGACCAGTGTTTCTTGTACGAGACAAACATCGTTGTTTTCCGTACAAAGCTTTTTTGGAATTTCTCTAAAAAGTGCACAGAGAGTTTTCGGAATTTCCTGTTTACAAACGCCTTTTTCTCTTCTCTGGATTAGTTTTATGAATTAGTAAATGTAATTGACATTCTTTCAATATGATATTTTGCATTTTGTTTGACTTTGCAAATGAATGAAAAATTAGACCACTTTTCAAGGAAATGAATGTCGAAAAGATTCATTTTCCAGCGTTCTAGTATCAAAACTGAAAAAAATATTTTGGCGCCTCGCGTTTACGTGAACTATTTATGAATTTTGTTGTTTCGCCCAAATTTATGAAACATTGTTGACTTCAAGCTGACTTTTTAGCCGGTTAGCATGTTCAAACCATCCGCCAATTGTTCATGCATGAACATCATTAGGCCGGAAAAATCAAATTTTAAATCACGAAATCGTCCTGGAAAGATTCATCATCCAGGGTTCTAAACCATCCGGATCATAAAATTTTTCCAGCGCTTCGCGTCGAAAGAAAGAATGATTTATGTGCAGTCTATGACTCTTCATTTTAGTCAAGCATAGATATGTCAGCCGTGGAATTTTTATGCAATTTAAGTTTTCTTCGCTTTCGTTTTATGTTTGTTAAGTTTTGATAAAGTCTTACCATAATCTGACGCAAAAATGAAATTTTTTTCTCTCCATTTTTGATAAATTACGAACTGAAGAAGCATGAATTTGTTCAGAAAAGCTCAAAATGCATAAATAAAGCATATTGTGGCATTTTTAAGTGGAAAAACGATGTGGCGAAATTGGCGAAAAAAATTTGGCTTCTTTTGCCAAATAGCGATAGAGTCTCTGCGAAAAAAACAGTGCTAGCGACCCTATCCGACCTTTAAAGTATAGTATGATAGTTGGAAGTTATTCAATTTCGGGCTCTTTCCCCATTTGATGAAGAAAATTTTGGGGATCGGTTAGAAAAAAGATGCATTTTGGTGCATTTTAGAAAATCGTAATCTAAAAACTTTCCAGCGCTTCGCGCCGGTTACAACTTTAATAAACATTATTATGTATTACCTATAGCTCAGGTGCGGCATTTAGCATGTCTACCTCCACTAATCACTTAATCTATAATAGTTTTCATCATCTTAAACGTATTATCTCATGTTTTCGTAGGTAATCTTCAATGTTTATCTTGATATTTAATGAAGATTCACGTTTTTTCCTTGACACATTTTTTTGAGAAAGATCAGTAAGTCAAGTCTGTAAACTTTTTGAAGCGATTATTCCTTTCTTAATGTAAAATCAATTCAAAAGGTTCATGGACGTAGTTTTTGGAAATTTATTCTCCTCTTACTCATATCTTTTCGGCCAAGTTTTTTTTCAAATAATAAAATTCTAGAAATTACAACTTTTGAACACAAAATTCGAATTTAATTCTTGAAATAAATGTTCGAAAAATTGATTTTCCAACGCCGCAGAATGTCAATACCCGAAAAAGTTTTCCGGCGCTTGGCGCCGGAAAGATTAATACATTTTTGCTCTCTAACTTGTCTCATCCGTGACGCGTCACTAGGACGCAAGACATTAGGACGCAGGGAAATTAGGACGCAGGACATTGGGACGCAAGACATTAGGACGCAGGACATTAGGACGCAAAGACATTAGGACGCAGGACATTAGGACGCAAGGACATTAGGATGCAGAAATTTAACCCCAGAATTTGTGAAAGTCAATCTGCAGGGTATTATTCACTGTTCTGGAGGCTCACTTAGAAGTGGGTTCAAAGAAACTGAAGAGTCTTGAATGCCTCCCATTTAAACAATTGTGTAGAATATATGTATATAGATATAGAATGGTACTTACGGTCTACTAAATTTTTGGGCAATTTTATGACTTTTTGCTGTTGGGAAATTTATTTGACTAAAGTTAGAAATTTTCCAAAAAAGTAGAAATTCTGGGCGATCAGCCGAGATTCTGTTGACGGTCAGCCAGGATTCCACAAGGGGTCAGACAGAACCCCCAGCAAATCCCTCTCTTCGGGAACATATATGTTCCCTACCATTGGAAATGAAGTGCACATAAAAACGAAGTTTTAGAGCATTGTGATAACTTTTGGATAAGTTCTAACTACTTAATTTCAGCGAAAAAATTTCTTAAAAATTTCCAGGAAAATTTGAATACGTTGAAATTTTCAAAATTTGGGTGGGATACTGAAATCTGGGGGATAGCTGGCCGAAGTGCTAGAATTGTAAAAACGTAAAGTGCTAGAATTGTGAAAACTCATTAATATTTGTTTCTCTCATGTTAGCATTTGGACATGCAAATAGATCAGGTGTGTCACTGCATACCTGTACTTGGGGGGGGGTTGGGGGGGGACCCCCCCCCAACTCGGCCAACCCTATACCCAAAATCATTTCCCCCCCAACCCCCCCCCCCAGTTGGGAAAAAATTAAAAAAATTTGCCAAAAAGTGTATGTTTTTTGGCCTTTTTTGGGAAAAATTTCGACTTTTTCCTACCCCCCCTCCCAAAATTTCGGATTTACCCCCCCCCCCCCCAACTGGTCGGAGGTCTTACAGGTATGTGTCACTGGATCTCGAAAAGACAAGGGCTTGATTTTTCTTGAGTGTCACTTTTTCTCATTAGAAAAAATGAAATCATGAACACGAAATAGTACATTATTAACTCATATCTTTCATATAATAAAATTAATGCTGGGAAAAATTTCCATGCAGCAATAAATTCGATTATTTTGTGACATGATTATATGTTTTAATGTCCTCAGATGTTAAAAGTTCTGCGTCCTAGTATTTGCGTCCTAATGTCCTTGCGTCCTAATGTCCTGCGTCCTAATGTCTTTGCGTCCTAATGTCATGCGTCCCAATGTTCCAGCGTCCTAATGTCTGCGTCCTAACGGCATAGCGCCTGTCTCATCATAGTTTTTTTAGTTTTTTCTCGTCAGGCCATTCGGCTCCTAAGGTCAAAATTTTACAGGCCAGTAGGGATTTAAACAAGTCAAAACTAAAAAGTTTTTACATAAATGGGGTAGTAGAAAACAATGTTTTTTTTCAACAAATTTAGTCAAAAACACCCCAAAATCACAGTAGAATCCCACATAACAGATCAAATATTTCGAATACATTCTTAATCACACACAAAATAATAAGCCTCACACATTAGATCAGTCATTATTCAAATCAATCATCAGGGTTTTTTCTCACAAGCCAGGTTCATCTGTAACTTGCGGAAAACTTTGGTTGCACAGATTAATTTTCAGTTGCTTATTCTAAAAATGATGAATTCGCCTAATTTCATCAGGAAACTGATTAAAAGTTACTTCCCTTGTATTTCATTCACTTCGCGCCAGTTCCTGACTTTTAAAATTCAATTTCTTGAGTTTCGGGTGAGAAATCAAAAGTCTGGCTGTAAGTAACTTGTTCGGTGCCTAGCGCTGGAAAATTTTGATTTCTAGGCCTCTAAAATGTCGGAAAATGAATTTTTTAGCACATTCTACTGCAACTGCCGATGATTTTTTCAACATTTGATTGGCGGAAGAGGTCAAACATTTTACCTGTTTTTGATCTTATATATCTGGAGCCAGTAATTTACCAATCACAATTATTCATCAAAAGTCATTGTTTTCAGATGATCTATAAAATAAAAAAGCGCGGTTGGTATTTTACTTCGGACATGAATATCTTCGGCACTTAGCACTGGAAGAAAATTTTAGATTATGATATTCTATAGCGTTGGAAAATAAATACTTTTAATATCTTTTTCCTGCATGAAGCGTCTATTTTTTCAGTGAATTCAATGTGTTTGCAGTGGGACAAACCAAAATTCAAAAGTCAGGCAAGCAACAATGGATCTGAATGGCTTCTTCAGATAGGAAGAACCTCTGCCATTTTCCCATGCTGATAATGTTTTAATCATTTTCCAAATGCAAAAAGTTATGTTCTCCAAAGCCTAAAATTCTAAAGCGCCGCAAAACGATTTTGTAAAAATAATCTAGAAAAATATTGACTTTTGTCAAATACGTGGAAAAAACAATGCAAGGTCAAACATTCGTCCATAACATTCTGGTTTCTGAAAGCTATAAGCATAAGCTAGGATGACATTTTCTAACTGCACAACAGAAATGATACCAAGAATCCTAAACACTGTTTTTTTTTTTAGCACGACGTCTTTAGCCAAATGGCTAAAACGACTAAAATTTTTTTAGCCAAAGGCTAAAATTTTCATTTTGCTCAAACGTGATACACTGATTGTTTTTTAAATATTTAACAGGTTATGTAAGGTGTTTTCAAGAGTTATGTTATCACTTCAGGAACAAAACGATTATTTTTGTTCGAAATTTTGAAATGCTGATATAAATATCTGATAACAAGCTAACTTTTTCCAAAAAGCTGTGATAACGGCAAGCAAAAAGGCTTCAGAACAAACCGTTGGTCTTATGATAAATGTGTTGGCATCTCTACAGAAAGAAATGAGTATAAATAAAGTGGACTTTATTCATTCGTTGTGTGATATTCACATTGACCGCGCCTTGAGTAGCTGCAAAACGGATGGAAATATGTCTGGAGAAGGAGCAGAAAAAGTTTAAAGCTATCAGGCAAGCATTGATCTTTGTATTCGACCTAAAAAATCATTTCGGTTTTGAACCAGTCCGTAAAAAACGAACAATTTGAAATTTTTAAACGATCCTCCGCTGTTTGTATTCACATTGATGAGTCAACCGATGTCAGTAGTTCTAAGTTACTATTGATTTACCTGAATGTGTGCAATGTTGAGTGTCTGATGGACAGAGAAAAATTTGGAACATGAAATATAAAAGTGTGATGCGTCCTCAATCGCCGAAGCGATCGACAAATGGGTTACAATGGTTGGCATTGATAAAAAAAAAATTTTCATGTTCACTTCTGATGGAGCAGCTGTTATGACAGGCAAATATAATGGAGTTTTCTTGTCATTGATACAATATGTTTTCTTGTCATTGATACAATTTTCACGAACAAAGAGTACTCGAATTTTTTTTAGCCATTTGTCTAAAACCTCTAAAAATTTTTTAGCCAAACCAAAATTTTTTTAGCCAAAATAGGCCATTTGGCTAAAAAAAAAACACTGATCCTAAATGAATTGAAATAGAAGCGCCGGAAAATTTTCGGTATTTTTCGTTTCAAAATGTATAAAAATTCATCTCCGGACGGGAAGCCTTATAGCCTAATCAAGAAGGGTGGTAGGCTTTCATTTTTACAAGCCAATTTGCCTTGCGCCCCTAAATTTTTGGAAGAAATTTTTCAGAATTTTTAGGAGCCATGGCTCCAAATTTGCCTAAAAATGACCGTGTCATAGAGGACTTAACCGTCGATTTCTCGTGCAATTCAAAGTCATTATGCTCTTGGACAGTTTGCTGGAAAATTTGTTCCAAAATGCTTGTAGATAAGACTTCGATGAAACTCTAAAATTTCAATTTTTTCCTCTTAATTTCCTCTTTTCTCTTTTTCCTCTTTTTTTCCTTTTAATGAATTAACTTCTCTAAAAACAGGAAAAGGTTTGAAAAAGCTCGAAAATGCATGCGAAAAACGACTTCGGGAAAAGGTGGAAAAAAATTTTGACCCCTTTCCCAATTTGAGGGAAAGGCCCGGAGAAAAAACAGTGGTAACAGGAGAAAACCGCAGTGCAGAAACTTTTTTTGGCTTTTCTGCACTGTGCAGAAACCCGGGTGCAGAAAAAAAACACTGTTTCGATATCTAAATTATGAAGACGTATAAAATCGACTTCAAATTCGCTTATACATTGGTATTATGTTCATTACTGGGAACTTTTCTTAAAATACCTGGGAAACCTGGGAAGGTCAGGGGATTTTTTTTTACCAAGTGTGTATAAACCCTGTCTTGAAAAATCCAAAATTTAATGAACGTTTTATCGTATTTTCTCAATAATTTTACTGCTTCTATGAATTTTTAAAGTAAAACCCCTAACTTCGAACACATTTGGTTTTGACTTGATCCAGCGGCTTCAAAAATATAGAAAATAGGATCATACATGTAACGAAGCTCCGAGGTCTGGGGGGGGGGGGGGGGGTTGGAGCACTTTTTTGGGGCCGGGGGTCAGTAATTCCCAAAGTTTTGGGGGGAGGGGCCCTGAAGGGAAAAAAATCGTTTTTTTTTCATGAAAAATGTCCGAAAAAACGGTTTAAAAAGTAGTAATTTTTGTCTAAAAATGATAAAATATGTACTTATGGCGCGAAGCGCCGAGAAAATTGACGTTTTTGACCATTTTTTGTTCAAAAATTGACATTTTTCATGAAAAAAATGACATTTTTCAGTATTTTTCCGGCTGAAACTATGGGGGTCCCTAGGGCTACCATATGGCTAGTCATAGGATTGGAAAATCCTGGGGGGGGTCGCCCAATGGCTAGCCATATGGTCGACGATTTCTGGGGGGTCCCCATAGCATTTCCCCCCCCCCCCCCAATTACATGTATGAATAGGATGAATTTTTTTTGCAACGGACAGAAAAAAATATTCTATTAGTGTAAGTGCGAAAAAGTAGACTCCAATCAAAAGCGGTTAACTTTCCAGATGGATTATTGAATGATTTAGAGACACGACTCAAATGTGTTGGAAGTTGGGAACTTGTTCGAAGTCGGGGGTTTTACCCTATATGACTTACCTGATTTTGCTTTCGTTAATTTCATTCTGTGATTTCAAGCACCTTGTTTTTTGCTTTCAATGGTCATATATTACTGTTTGAATTTTTAGGAATCTGGAAACTCAAAAATCTTCCCGTTTCTAAGGTGCTTTCATTGATTGATTAAAAGCAACGACTGTTACGAGACTCTTTTACTATGCTCTAAGTCCCTGTTTTGCCATACTCGTATGTTTTTAAATGAGTTTAAAAAATTTAGAACTGCTCGTTTTTGATTCTTCTTTGCATCTTAAATTTTTACGTACCTGTCATACTGAAAAAATATGTCAAAACCTACCAGGAAAAAACGTTTCTACCTACCGGGAAAAAGCCGAGAATCTTGTTTTTGGGAATTGCCATGAACCCTGATTTTAGAAGGTGAAAACCTAAAAATTTTCAGCGCTTTGCGCCGGTAATGATTACAGTAATCATGTTTACTATTATCCAGTTCAGGCGCGGTCTTCAGCTCTTCAGCATGTCATCATCTAAAATCAAACATGTGATGGAGGGAAAGTGCTATGGGAACCCCCAACCAGAAATCGTCGACCATATGGCTAGCCATTGGGCGACCGCCCCCTCAGGATTTTCCAATCCTATGGCTAGCCATATGGTAGCCGTAGCGACCCCCTTACTTTTGGTCGCGAAAATACTGGAAAATGTCAATTTTTGGATGAAAAATGTCAATTTTTGAACAGAAAATTGTCAAAAAGGTCAATTTTCTTGGCGCTTCGCGTCATGAATACATTTTTTTGGTCTTTTTAGAAAAAAATTGCTATTTTTTGAACGATTTTTCGGACTTAATTTTTTTCCTTGAGAGACTCTTCCCCCCTAAATTTTGGGAATTACTGACTCCCGTCCCAAAAAAAAGTCGCCCGACTTCCGCCCCCCCTCAGACCTTGGGGCCCCGTTACATGTTTGTCTAAAATGTTTCATCATACTTCTGATGAAGTAATCCTCGATATTTTTTCAAATATTTGACCAAAATTAAGATAATGGCGACCAATTTCCACAGAATCTTTTTCTTGGTTTCCAAGATTTTTAAATTTGACAATTCATAATTTCTTCATCTCAATCTCATCCTCAATTTTCCTTATCTCCCTTTACTGCCCATGACCCACCACTTTGCTTAAGCTTATGAAATAATTTTCGCTTTCTGTTCTGCTGTAAAAATATGTTCCAAAAGAAGAAATACTTTTGCGTTTTTGAAAGTTTTGGATGAAAAAAATAAAAAAAGGAACAAAATTGGCGGAGCACATTAAAAAATTGGAGCATGGTATACATGAAAATCACAAAATACATTTGAATTATTAAAGAGTACAATTGATTTTCGTCCTATACTTTGTACAATAAAAATGGCTGTTATGAACAGTTAGAAATTTCGGCAGGAAAATATTTAGGGAGCTTTGAGAAACTCAAAGCCACATTTCGTCGAAAAAAATGGAAAATTTCGCAACGAATTGAACATTTTGTCAGCGAAATCTCGTCATTTTTTCCGGCGCTCTGCACCGGAATGAGACGTCAATTTGTTTTTGAAGCTTCAGTCCTGATCACAGAAATGTTAGCTGCAGTTATTATTTCACTCAATATTCTAAATTATTGCGTTGAATTGGAGGAACAGATGCAACTATTGAAGATTCTCCTGCAAATCTACAATTTTTGTTCATTTTACGCACTATGGGGGGTGACTTGCACAGAGGGGGTGACTTGCACACTTCCGGCAGTATTTTGTTTGTCGCGCGCTTCACAGGATGAAACATTCATGCTGTATATTTTTATTGTTTTATAATACTACAGTTTTTATTGCTCTCTCAGAATTGCTATATTGTGATTTAATATATTTTATATTCATCGAGCTACATCCATTAGCATAAAGTCAGCTTCAAGTTGAGTGAAAAGTAAGCTGTCAAACTTTCAATATTATCTAGCTTAATAATTGAAGTTGAGATGCGAATTTTTTTTTGTTGAATAGTATATTTAATGACTATTAATGTGCTGTAAAGGTTTTTAAAAATATTTCGTATTAGTGGGTCAAAGGTCAAACGTGCATTTCGCCCCGCTTTTTTCATAATTATGGGGTGACTTGCACATAATCGCAAAAATGTAAAATTCAAATGGTTTTTTCCCAATTCGACGCACATTTGCCAACCACTAGATGTGGCCTTTTTTCGGCCACTAAAAATTGCATGGCGGCAGATCTTGAGTGAATTCAAAGATGCAAATCGTCGCATGGCTGCTGTTCCAAAAGACGTCTTCCCATCATTACTCAAAAAGTTATGCGACAAGATACGCCCTAATGCGTCCCAAAATTTGCAAAATGGATTCGCCACTTGTGGCATTTACCCTGTCGATCCAAATGCAGTTATGAAAAAGTTGCCCTCTGAATCTCCAGAGCTCAATTCTACAGGTTATTTTTTGACAGATCACTTGCACATAAGACCTACCTATTGATTTCATTTAAATGTTATAGCGCCTTCTATATTTGCCATGTGAAAGTGAAAAAAATGTGTGAATAAGCACTGGTATTGCTGCTATATTTTTTAAAACATTTTTAAATGTGCATCTGACCCCTACATAAGCGTTAATTGCACTGTACTATTGAAAAACATAACTTTTTGTGCATGGTGTGCAGGGGCGACTTGCACACCTGAACAAATTTAAAAAAAAACTCAATTTGCATGAAAGTTGGCTGTTTCAAAAATTAGGGCCTTATAGCCGAACCTTTGTTCTATATTTTTGCTAACTTTCATAGAAATTGGGACATATAGTCAAAAATGCCACACATAAATGTAAACATTTTTCACGAAATCGCGTGCATGTCACCCCCCACGATACATAATTTGAAATTGGAACGGAAAAAATTTCCCTTGTCAGAAGAATTTAGAGTCATCGTTTCCGCACGCTGCAGGAGAAAGTGTGCGGAAAAAAGGCTGAAAAAATATCTACCCCGCCTGGCAAAGAATTTCTTGCCAAAAAATGGCATGCAGAACGTGCTTCTGAGTCTGACTGTTTGAAAAACCCGGAAACTTTCGTGAAAATAACCGGGAATTTGAATTTGTCGAACTAGAGGTCACCCTGGAATAAAAATAGAGGCTGCATTTTTCTATACCGTATACCTTTCTGCTTTGAAGAACGTGAGTGCAAAAAAGAATTTTTGTACAAAAGAACAAGCAAAATTATTCATTGTTAGTCTGCAAAAAAAAATTTCTCCGTTTAAATATATTTGGCCGATATGTGTATACAAGAAGGTTCGATCAAAAATGCATAGTGCTTAATTGATTGTGACTGTTAAAGACTTAATCATTTCTCCTTCATATAGGTCAACCTACTTGGTCGTCGCGTAGAAATTATGAATAATCGTTCCATCCAAAAACCGAGGAACTCCAACTCAGTGATTGTAACTGCCATTAGCCATTTACCTCTTCTACATTCCACTACAAGTTTTGTATCCGATGTAAGCGAAAATTTTGAATTTGTGCATGATTATTGTTGAACTTTTACCCTGGATGAAAATTTAGGTGCTCAAATCAATTAAGCCGCAATTGATATTGTCTGCACATACACATCAAGTAAGGAAATGGCATGCGGTCAATTCTAAAGGCCCTGTCATACTTCGCCCCGAGGGCGCCACTTGTTAGTAAGAATAGGACAACCGGCGCCGCGCGGTACCGCGCGGTGGCTTGTCATACTTCGCGCGACGCCGTACGGCGCCGCTTTTTTACTTTTGGATTTTGCTCGTCTCAAAAAATGTGTATTGCTCGTCTCGACAAATGCAAAATACGAAAAATGCGAAAAAGATGAAAATACGAAAAAAAATCGAAAAGGAAAAAACGCAAAAGAAACATAAAAATCAATCATTCCTGCACGATGCAGATAAAAGCTTGCAAAAAAAGCCTAGTCTAAAGATTTTGGGCTCTTGCTTCAATTTGCTCCTCATTCCAAAGAGCTCTTGAACTGCTGAGAAATATCAATTTATATAAATTGATTTTGAAAAATTGAATATATATACACGATTATTCATTCACATATGTGCTATATACAGGATCCAGATTTGATCTGGGTCCCGTATAGGTTTATTTTCTCTGTTTAGGACCCAGATTCAAAATGGATCCATCTCCTTTCCCTAGTATTCGGGAAATCGGAACGTTCAGGGAATAGAGACATTTTTCGGGGAAATAGGAAATTTATTCATTATTCGGGTAATCGGGACCTACGGGGAATATGGACTTTCGGACAATTGAGATATTTGCAGAAAAAGGGCGTTGGGGGAATAAAGACACAATCGAAATGTGCGAGTACACTTGCTGTAGGAGCATGTTTACACCTACTTTGCATATTCATAATTTTTACACATTTGTCTTCATTGCAAATTGAGTGATCAACTTCTTAGTAAATCTTCATTGAAAATTAGGTAATCAATTTGGTAAAATAATTTGACAAGTGTCAGAATTCAACATTCGAGTGAAAAATATGATTTAACTACATGTATAGATGTCACAGTATGCAACAGTATGCTCCAACTTTAGAACACATAAGTCGTTCGAAAATTTCGGTTCAGTTGAAACTTGATAGCGGCGCTGCGGGGCGCCGCGCGGTGCCGCAAAAATTACAAAAACCTATTCATACTTCAAAGGTGGTACCGCGCGGTGAAGTATGACAGGGCCTTAACTGTATTATTCTGATAGTAAAAATAATACTTTGTTTTGGTCGACACATTTTCATTAGGTACCTTTTTCAACATTTGTATACTTATATCAATTATCAATGTCTACTGAAAATGTTTCAAAGGTACTACATTTTCGCCGTTCAACGTCCAAAGCTCTGGAACTGAAAAAAAGTTTTTTTTCCGACTACGCAGTGGAGTATAGTTGTCCACAACAAACTCGTGAAAATTAAAAATCAAAGTCATAGAATACAGTCATGAAGACCTAAACAGTTGCAGAATCATCGCTCATATTCTAGGGTGCCTTAACCATTATCGATTTTCAATCCAATTTGCACCAGTTCAATTTTATACGTAGTCAAACTTACCCTATTCGTGTAAGACTAATGAGGCACAAAATCGTCGAAATAACCACTCCGACGTGCAATTACCGAATGGGCTTTTCTGAAACTGGATATGGTAGTTTGCTGTTAGGTATACATGTTTCATTACTTTGAAACTCTTGCCGAATACTCCTTCTGTTCTAGGTCGATCATCACTTTGTAGCATACATGTAACGGAGCTCCGAGGTCTGGGGGGTTGGAGCACTTTTTTGGGGCCGAGGGTCAGTAATTCCCAAAATTTTGGGGGGAGGGGTCTCGGAAGGAAAAAAATCGATTTTTTCCTTGAAAAATGTCCGAAAAACGGTTTAAAAAGTAGTAATTTTTGTCTAAAAAATGATAAAATATGTACTTATGGCGCGAAGCGCCGAGAAAATTGACTTTTTTGACCATTTTTTGTTCAAAAATTGACATTTTTCATGGAAAAAATGACATTTTCCAGTATTATTCCGACTAAAACTATGGGGGTCCCTAGAGCTACCATATGGCTAGCCATAGGATTGGAAAATCCTGGGGGGGGGTCGCCCAATGGCTAGCCATATGGTCGACGATTTCTGGGGGGGGGGTTCCCATAGCACTTCCCCCCCAATTACATGTATGCTTTGTAGTCAGTATTTCATGGAATGTCATCAAATAAATAGTTTTTTATACAATGGAGAAAATTTTCTTGGTCAAACATATATAGCTAGTTTTTTCATGTAGGTGAGTTAATACATGTAATTGGGTGGGGAATTGTCGGAATCGACCCAGGAGTCTTTGGCCGTACCTAGCCATGCGGCAACTCCTGCAGGATTCTGTAATCTTATGGTATTTCTATCCCTGGAATGAAAATAGCAGTAAAATGTTCACTTTAATGTATGCTCAAAAATGTTAATCTTTTTTTCAACATAGCATTTATTTTTGCTTGTCTTGTTATTCTATTTCCCTTGAACTGTTTTTTTGATGACACGTTTCCTAAATTTTGGGCGACCTATGACTCCATCAGTAAAAAATCTGCTAATGAATCAGACCTTTGACCTCTGGTACATTTACGTTTTATTTTGAAATCATACTCCTGTGCTCTGGTCATCACTAATTCTATTTACTGTAAATATCTGAATATTTTAGTTTACCGGTTTTGTTCTACCTTTTACATTCATTATTTTTCAACCTGTATAGTACGTGATGACCAGGACTTAGCCAAAAAAAGCCTCTATTTAGGTGCTAATAAAATGTTATCCGTAACATCTATACTTCAGTCTATTCACTTTAAAATGTGCCACGGAAAGCAAAATAATCGGTTGAAATCGGTAAGCAGATAATGGAGATTAGGCAGCAGATCTGGGGCCTACTGCGCATCTGCTACCAGACAGCAGAAAATGTGAAAAAAGGTTTTTCTATTATTTTATAAAGGTTTTCCAAAGACAACAAATTTAAAAAACGAAAAATGAATGACGGTAGGCAGTCTAAGCGGTGAAAAAAATTTTCCTTGACACTTTTACAGAACAGTGCGCAAAAATGGTTAAAGAGACGTAATACTACACCGAAAGATAAGTCACTAATCGGTAAAGATAAATAATAAAACTATCAAAATGACCAGACAAGTTCATTCTAATGAGTGAAAAATGTAATCAACCTATCAAAGTGACCACGCAAGCACCTCAGGTGATAGAAAAGTCTGTCTAAATGGGCGTCTCTCATTTTTAGCGTGTACAATTAAGGGTATGGTGATGCGAATATCATATTCGTTTCATTTTGTTTTTCTATTTTTTTCAAAAAAATTTTCAATTTTCTCAAATTTTTTTATCGTTTTGAGGTCAAAATTTAAAAAAAACCATGATTGAATATGCATCTCAAATAGACCAAAGACTGATTATTTCCAGCAAACATGGATCCATGGCAATTCCCCCTTTCCTCTATGGAGTCATTGGGATAACCTCAGGCCTAGAACAACAAATCTTGCTGAGGGTTATCATAACCAACTGAATCTCTTTGAGGTCCATGAAATTCATTTTTCAGGACTCTATATCTTGCATTTACTTCAACAAATGCATAATAGCGACCAAATTCATGTTAGAAATCTAAAGCATGGTGTCTACATGCCAAAGCAACGAGATGAAGCGTACGATGCCTTGGACGATGAAATTCGTAATTCATGTAATATTTTCACTGAAAATATGGGTAATATATGGCAAATTGAAAATTTTGATGCATATTATTTGCAGCTGCACGTTTTTGAATTTTTAATTAATGAAAGTCATCATTACTTACGGTACATGTGTCGTCTATTGGGTTGGCAATCAAGAAAGTAATGTCGATTTTTAGTCATATCTTATCAACAGTGTTTTTTTGCCAGAGGCAAATGAAATTTTTTTGGGGCCAACGAAATTGAGGTAGTCTTTTTTTACATGTACAAACGGCTCTTTCCCCGTTAAGGGAAGACAATTTTGTGGATAAGGTACAGAAAATATGCATTTTGGTGCATTTTAGAAGTTCATGATCTCAAAATTCGCCGGTTATAACTTTCATAATCATTATTATGTATTGCCTAGCTCAGATGCGGCTTTCAGAATGTCTACCCTCACCTATCATTTAATGAATAATAGTTTTCATCATACTCAAACATATTATCTCATGTTTTAAGTGTATCAAAGAGTATCAAAGATGAATCTCATAGTGGACAACCAGTGAATTATCGGAAGCAGACATTCAAGGAGAGCTGGACCTCGATTCAATAGCAACCACTAGGGAAATATTAGAAGTCCTCATCATTACTAGAGCTTCACATGACAAAAATTTCGTACCCGGGTACCCGAATTACCGGGGTATACCCGGGTACATGTTAAAATGAGTTGTAATGTTAATGTACATAACGCTGTGAAAATAGAATGATGCATTGCACACACTCCGTAGTCCCTACTACATAATATTTTTCAACACTTGTGTTGAAACACTGGTTGTGTTGTTGTATACAATAGGCTGCATAGGTAGGTATATTGCAAATATAATGCTAGAGATGATGATTGATACACATCATCGACGCACCTACGCTGCAAAATACTACACATCACATCACGATAGCTCAATATTATTGACGAGACAAAGCAAAATTTGCATACCTCCAGGGTTTTTTTTGATCTACGAGTCACAAGCCAAGTGGCTTTTTGACCTTAAATTTTACAAGCCATTCCAAATTTTTGCAAGCCAATTTTATAATATCAGTATACGTGAATAAATTCTAATGCTAGGTTATTTTTTAAAGAAATGTATATATTGAGCATCACGGCAATCGATCAAAAAAGAGATGTCATTCAACATTTATTCAATAACATTTTAGAGCCGTTAAGTCAATAAAATTCAGAAAACATTTGAAATTTTTGAGTTTGATCGAAGTATAATCTACAAGCATTGTGGAAAAAATTTTCCAGCAAACTATCCAAGAACATAACGACTTTGAATTACATGAGAAATCGACGGTTAAGTCGTCTATGATGACAAGTGAGAGCCCAAAAAAGCTATTAATCTTTCCTGCCTGACACGCCGGAAAATTTTTTTGGGTATTGACATTCTGCGATACTGGAAAATCAATTTTCCAACCACTTGCTTGAAGAATTAGTTTCGAATTTTCTGTTCAAAGGTCGTAATTTCTAGAATTTCATGTTTGAAAAATTTTAAAATCATTAATTTATTCACACACTCTAATGAACTTGGCCAAATAGATATGAGCAAGAAGAGTAGAAGTTTCCGAAAACTACTTCCATGAAGCTTTTGGATTGATTTTATGTTGAGAAAGGAATAATCACTTCAAAAAGTTTACAGACTTGATGTATTGATCTTTCTCAAAAAATGTGTCAAGGGAAAAATGTGAATCTTCATTAAATATCAAGATGAAATATTGAAGATTACCAATTAAAACATGAGATAATACGTTTAAGATGATTAAAACTATTAAAAATTAAATGATAAATGAAGGTAGACATGTTAGAAGCAGCGCCTGAACTAGGAAATAAATAATAATGCTTATTTAAGTTATAACCGGCGCGAAGCGCCGGAAAATTTTGAGATTATGACCTTCTAAAATGCACCAAAATGCGTCTTTCCTGTATCCGATATGATCAAACACATGACTCAAAAAATTCTGACAAGCCATTTTGGCTTGTTGGACTAAAATTCTACAAGCCATTTTGTCAGTCCAACAAGCCATGGCTTGTAGAAGGCTAAAAAAACTATGCATACACCTCTACTCTCAAGTCTACATATTATACGTGATACAAAACGGGTACCCGAATTACCCGTCTACCCGGGTACCCGCGGGTACCCAGGTAATGGTTTTCATTTTGTACCCGGGTATACCCGGGCAATTCGGGTACCCCGTGTGAAGCTCTAACCATTACCCACACTACTATTGGAAATTGAATGAAGCAGATGAACAAGGTTTGCAAGCTTTAAACATGGATGCTTCACAAGTTGAGTGATCATGCTATGCAACAGCATGTTACCATTTCCATCAGGTTACTCTCACAGTACAAAATCGAGTCTTCCCTTGATCAAACCATTATGGGAGATGAAAAGTGGATTGTGTATGATAACATCATCCAGAGGTGACTATGGATCAGCAAAGGCTCTAAACCAGCATAAGTGCCAAGGCCTGATCTACACCAACACAAGGTTATGTGTTTATAGTGGTCAACCCAGGGAATCATCCACTTTAAGTTGCTTCCACCTGGTTTGACCATCACTGCTAAAGTCCATGAAGACCAGCTTGATCATGTAAAAAATGCCTTGATTCAAAAGCAGCCTGCATTTGTAAACCACAAAGGGGTACTTCTGCTCCATGACAATGCCCATCCACATACCACTGCCATTGTCCCAGCAAAAATCCAGAAATTAAATTGGGAGTTATTACCCCAACGACCATATTCACCAGACATTGTATCATCAGATTGTTATTTGTTCCGGTCATTGCAGAATAGCCTTGTCTATATGGAATTTGAAAACAATGACCAGGTCAAAACACTCATCCAGAACTTTTTTTGATTCAAAGCCCCAAGCCTTTTATTATGCAGGCATTGCAAAACTACCTGTGAAATGGCAAAGTGTGATTGATAGTAATGGGACATACTTTGACGATTAATCATGCTTCATGCAAATGCAATAAAACTTTGAAAATGTAGTCAAATTTTCGACATTACTTTCTTGCCAGGTAAAAAATTTAAATGAGCCTGATAATATCTAAATGCATAGTGCATTCTCTCACTATTAAATCCTGTCTACGTTATTCTATGCAAAAAGAAAATATAACTTCTTACTTATATTCCTCAGCAGAAAGCAGGGGATGATGTGCACTATGTAGTGCATCTGACTATGGTAGCGCGTGTGCACTAGGTAGTGGATGTGCAGTAGGTAGCTGGTTGGCACCGACCCAAAAATAAAGTGGTTGGGAGTCAAAAGCGCAGCCAGTTCAAAATCACAGCCTGTTTCAAAAGAGCAGCAAGTGTTTCAAAAGCGCAACAAGTGCTTCAAAAGCGCAGCAAGTGTATGAGTATATTCAGCCTTTTTTGTCTTCTGTCCGTTTTTGTTCATGAAAAGACTCATTGACGTCATTGAGCATATGCAGAAGCTTATGAAATTCTAATTTTTCTACACATACTGAACTGTAAGGGATGTCTGGGGCCGTAATTTTTTGAATGATATTTTTTCATTACTTGTTTACAGGTTTTAAAAACATCATTTTTTGCATCGGATGTCACGAGATTTTAACCAAATCAATGACTATATTTGCTCAGAAAAACATGAAGAATAATGAGACACAAAATAAAGGACAAAGAAACGGTCATATGAAACCATACATGTAACGGAGCCCCGACGTCTGGGGGGGGGGGAGGGTTGAGCCACTTTTTTTTAGGCCTGGGGTCAGTAATTCCCAGAATTTTGGGGGGAGGGGTCTCTGAAAGAAAAAAATTCGATTTTTTCACGAAAAAAGTCCGAAAAACAGTTCAAAAAATAGTAATTTTTGTCTAAAAAATGATAAAAAAATGTATTTATCGCGCGGAGCGCCGGGAAAATTGACGTTTTTGACCAATTTTTTGTTCAAAAATGGACATTTTTCATCAAAAAATTGACATTTTTCGGACCAAAAGTAAGGGGGTCTCTAGGGCTACCCCATGGCTAGCCATAGGATTGGAAAATCCTGGGGGGCGGTTGCCATGGTCGACGATTTCTGGGAGGGGGGGTTCCCATAGCACTCCCCCCCCCAATTACATGTATGTATGAAACAATGGATTTGTATAAGAAATCAGACGTGCTTTTAGAGAATGATTTAAAGCATAATGCGCTTCGCCGAAATTCATTTTGAGGTCTTTACTTTCCAGGGGGGAGAGTCCATGGACTTGTTTTCCCTGGGGGGGTAGGGCGGGTGGGTGAGCAAAAAAAAAAAGTTCTGCAAGTCTGTTTTTTCATACAAAATATGCACAAAAATCATGAAAAAAGCAGTCTTGGAAAAAGTTCAGGGGTGTTGTACAACGATTTTTTTGGCCAGTGGGGGTGGCCAGGGTCTCAGGTATGGGGGTTTACCCCCACCCCTACCTACTTCTCCTATGTGCATGTATGTTTCATAACATTTTAGTGACTGTTTCCAGAAATTCATATCAAAAAGGCTACCTAAATTGAATTCGCATGTTATACATTTATCTTTTGGAATCGTGATGTACGCCGAAATTTTTTTTATGTTAGTGAGATTGCGTTCATTTCTGCTTGATTATTCAAAAACTGTACAGCTATTATACATGTACGAGTATCATCGACCAGGTTACTTCGTCAAGTCAATGAAGATTCAATAACATGTTTTTATGAAGCACCTAGCATACGAAAATTTACAACTGGCTGCGCTATTGAAACACTTTTCTTGGCTGCGCTTTTGAACCTCTTAAGGGTCATTTATACTTGCTTTTTTCGGCGGAACGGAACGGAATCGATCGCCAACAGCTTTAAACGTTCAGGTGAAAATCCACTTCGATCGGAGAGGGTAACTGCAATTTTCTAGGAAATGACCGACGGTAACTCCCAACTGAACCGAATGGAACGAAAATTTTCCTTTCGTTCAGAAACGTTGTGTCGATTTCTTTCCGTTCCGTTCCGCCGAAAAAGGTAAGTATAAATGACCCTTTAGCGTTAGGGCATAGACAGCATAGCGCGTTTGAACTTTTTGTGTATGCTGCGCTTTTGAAACTTTTGTTTTTCTTTTGAACCCTACCCAAATGAAGCAGCATCGTTAGCCGGAATTTTTTTCTCAATTTGTTCGTCTAACTGTTGAGGCCGTATTCATAAAGAAGTCTAAAGTCTATAGACCAAGCTAAAGTCTATAGACCGGTCTACATTTAGACCGGGCTAAAGTCTGTATTCATAAAAGATTTTTTGGCTATCTAAATGTAGACCGATCTATAGACTTTGGCCCGTTAGAAAAAGACTTGTAGAAACTGTGATATTACTAATAGAATCGAATATTAGTAGCCCTAACTCTATAAATAATTAAGATAGAACCTCTTGAAAGATGTTTTTGGGTTGGTCTCAGGGAGATCTACAGATCGATGCCCAGTTTGCCGCATTTTTGAACAAAAAACTCAAATGCCCAGAAAAAAGTTTCCCAGACCATTAATTTAAATGTAAAATGTTCAAATATGCTATAAAAAATACTAATGATTCCAAATGGTTCAACCAAATATTTTATCGTCATTATATCACCAAAAACTTCTATACGCGATATGATAGTCTTTGAGGCCGCATCACTGATTGATAAATGTTCACAATAATGTTGCTATTTGTAAAAAATTCCACTTTCAATCAATGAAGAGAAAAAGTAAGATATGCTTTTATAGGCCTTTCACATCTGTGAATGAAGCATAGAAGTAAAAAATACTCCAAAATATTATGTTGATCATCGAACAAAGGGCATAAGAGTCGCCATGCCTCAATTCCAAGTTTGAAAAAATATAAAAACTAATAACGATGAATACATCTTGACGATTAAAACCAAATCTCAGCATGAGTTTTGTATCAGACAAAGCTAAGGGATTCCGTATATCTCGAAAAACTCCTTCCCGCCTCAATGCCCTTTGATATTCAACACCCAAAATTTCGAAAAAGCAACCACATCAATGAAAAGTTTTGATCTAAATACATTTAGCCCGCTCGGGAAGCAGGCTAAATTTTTGGTCTAAAAGTCGACCGATTTAGACCGACTTTTAGACTTTTTATGAATACCATTTTTTCTCGATTTCGGTCTATAGATTTTAGCCTTTTTATGAATACGGCCCCTGTAGTCAATTCGAGAAAAAAGTTGTCCGTCCGTATACGCATGTGTTTTAATTTGCATTAACATCTTTTTGTGCGTCGAGGCTCATTTTGAAAAAATAGACTATAGTTATGGATCGCGAATCGAAAACTGGTTTTTTCAGAGAAAATCAATACGAGCTTGTATCTACAGTACGCCGTTCTATGGAATCCTAGGCGATATATTTATTTATACCTGTATTTAGCTGTTATTTTCGTCTCGTGCTTCCTAGCGGCTTTATGTAAATTTTCGGTGCTAAAAAGTCGCCGTTAAAATTTTGACATTATTTTACCATGAGTTGTTTAAATGATGCTTTAATAATTCAACGCTTTATTTAGCTACAAATTTATGAAATAAATTTTTTCTATGGGTCTTCTTGTCTTGTAGACCAACGGAATTTGCCGTGTTTATGTTTTGTTGTTAAGGAACCTAAGATAGAAAAGTTTAACAAGGGAAAAATTCACGTTTTCGAGTTTAAATCATCATTGAGATTCATGTGATTGCGATCAACGGACTGTAGAATTGTGCTCTTCAAATATTTAATTTTTTGACACTTGATATCACTCACTCTACCTCAAAAAGTCGCGTCCAAGATTCGTTCAGTCCAGGACGTGTCTTTCGGAAGCACAAAGAAAAACTGATCATTCATAATAATTTAACATTCATGCAATAACCGTCAATCATGGATTTTTTAGCGAGATGCATCTTGTATTGACGTACAGTATGATAACAGTTAACCTTTGTCAGTCAATTTTGCCTGATAGTGTATTGTGTTATTCTCACTACTATAGGAAGCAACCAGTTTTCATTCGAGCCAAGATGATCTCTGTTCCCTTTTAAGTACTATTTTTTAGCTCGAGGTCTCAGCCAAAGTCGGCAAAAAAAATTTAGCCAATGGCTGCAATCGTACTCAAAGTACAGAAAAGTCCTCCAATTTTTTTAGCCAGTTATCTAAAACGTCTAAAATGAGTGATTGTGTCAAAAAACGCTTCCATATATTCTGTCATTAGATTGGTAATTGTGGCAATAGTTTCGTTTGTGTTTTAGTGCGTTATTTTGCTCGTAGGGGCGGTGAGGAGGGGGTCAGCCGGGCTTTTTATAGGTAGTCGTCGGTCATCCAAACTTGAGGAAAGTTTCTTGAAGTTAAAAAAAAATTTTAATTTTTCGCATGAAAAAGGTCTTCGAATGTATGAAGCGCCGTAAAGTTGGCCTTTTGAAAATAATTTGTTCAAAAACGACCATTTTGTATCAAAAAATTGTGATTGGGAAGCTATTGACGGTCAACATTATGGCAAACGGTATGACCATATGACCGAAGATCCCCTAGGGGATTCCTATACTGTACTTCCCCTCAATTGCATAGTTTTGCTCAATTTTAATATGTTCCAGACCAGCCAGTCGCATGGGCTGGCGCCTGCAAGGACTATTCGTCGTTGTCACCGTTTGTTGTTTCTGCAGCGCCCATTTAGCGTTTTTGGTCAGTTTATTGACAAATTGTGTTTATTTCCAATTGTGGAAAGGTTACGACATATTTTGGATATGGTTTATAGTGTTGACGACCGCGTGCGTGCCTTCGTTGCGTTTCGACAACGATATTTTGAATTTCGTAAAATTATTTACGGGTAAATGTTGCCAAAATTTACGTTTCAAAGATATACTCAAAATCCAAGTCGACGAAGGAAATCAGGCTAGTGATCGAGCTCGAAAAATCGCCAGCGCTCTCAACTTTGCGATCGCGCTTCTGAGGTTAGTTTTTTTGCAATACAAAGGACAGCGGGCACGTCGAGAGAAATTTTTAGTTATTGATTCCGAGATACTTGATTTATGCATAAATATAAATAGTTTGACAATTTACTTGTACCTGCTTGCGTTTTATCAGAATATAGAGCTTCAAGTATCTGCCAGGGAACAAATAACGTCCCTAGATGTAACTTTTGCAGCTGATAATATTTTACTTCAGATTCGATGAGCAATTATTTAAAGTAGTGCCAAGTAAAGGCCGATGTATAGTAATCCGTAATCCTGTTCCTTAATCCTGAGTTCCTGACCCGATAAGGATCAGGAAAGGATAGGACCAGGTAAAGTCGTCCTTAACATCCCTAAATTTAAGGATCGGGACGACTACATGAGAAATATTTTACAGTAAGATTATATATTGAGATGCGTAAGTTGTATAAATAAAGACGACTCCAGACAGTAAGTTTTATACATTTTATTGATCTTGTTCATTATTCTGATTATTTTTTGTTTTCGTTCACGTTGCACATGCGTTTACATTATTTTGTTTCAGTGTTTTTTGTTTATTGGTCATATTTTAATTCCCCCTTAATTAATTTTTATAATTTAAAATTTTAAAATTTTTTAATTCTAAATTTTAAAATTTTTAGTTTTGAATTTTATATTTTTTAAAATTTGTTTATTTGAAATTTTAAAATTTTTTAGTTTTAAATTTTTGAACTTTAAATTATTAAATTTTTAATTTTTCAATTTTAAATTTTTTAATTTTAAACTTTTTAATTCTAAATTTTTTAATTTTAAATTTTCTAATTTTGAATTTTTCAATTTTAAATTTTCTAATTTAGAAAGTTTTCAATTTAAAATGTTAAAATTTTCTAATTTTAAACTTTAATTTCTTTCAGTTTTAAATTTCAAATATTTTAGTTTTAAATTTTTTTAAATTAATAGAGTTTGACATTAAAATTGGTTAATTTTTTAATAAATAAAAACGCTGGAATCAATCAACAAAAGCCGCAAATCTGCTGTTTTGTTGTAAACAAACATGGCTACAGTATTACAACATGCTGTAGTTGCAAAGTATTGCACTTGCGTAAAGTGCGCATATTTCACTGAAAAACATGAAAAATCTATTTCTTAGCTGAGACGTAGCAAATTCTTAGTTTTTGCTAATTTCACTTCATTTTACATTCCAATTACCGGAAAATGCAACTAGGATTACTGTCGTGCATGAAAATAAGAATAGACGACAAAAGTTTAAGCTGTGTAGCTTGACGATTTATTGCGCGTTTTAAGAAAGACGTACTGAACATAGAAGAGCGTGCAGAATGCTAGAAACGGAACACTCGGAGTGTTAGACGAATTCAATGCAACAATAATCGAATGCAGGAGATTGACAGGCTCGTAGAGAGCGCTGTGTCAATTTATCCAGGGATCTTTGCTCAGGTCGTCAAAGGTTTTCGGATGCTGAAACTCGGGCCGTGCTATCTTAACCACTTAGGAGTTTCACCTGAATACTCAAACTATTTTCCAAATAGTTTGACTCAACCTAGAACACACTTTCTCAACACGGTTTACTAATGTACAAATCGCCGCCTCACATTTTCCAGACAAACAAGAAAAAACAACCGTCTGCCTACAGTACAAACAACTCTAATCAAAAACATTTTCACAATTTCTTCACATCATAGCCACGCCCCTCCGCGGGTCTCATCGCGATCTTTCTCCCTCGAACTTGCCAATCTTTTTTTCGAATGCAACACAAACTTTACTAATACGTCAAATTGCTCCACAACACTCCTCCCCCTTTCAATGTAAATCGCCTTAAGCGATTTCGACGTGTCGAGGTGAGTTGACGTTTTGATCGCATGAGAGCATTTAGCTCGTTTTTTGGCAAGTTTCTTTCGAGGGTTTGTTTCTTTCACTCTTCTAGGCTGCGGCACAAACTACACAAAGAAATAAACAAAGAAAATATTAACGATGTTATCACAAATGTTACGGCACATAGCGATGAGCAAATGAAATCTTAGTATTTTATACTAAGAAATTTTTTAGAGATTTTGAAAAGAAAAGATTCCAGTGGAAAAACAATAAACTAGTGAAAGAAAGGAGATGCGTTTAGCATCATGATACTCATCCTTTGCGAATCATTTCGGCGGGAATCCGCGACCTTTCGGCAAAACTTTTGTTGGAGTTTTGCTTGTTTTCAGAATACCGGGCGGAGGCATCTGTATCGATTGACTCGTAGTCGGCGCTCGTAGGGCTAGAGCTTGTTGCGCGGCTCCCAATGAAGTTCGAATTCCAAAAACCGGCAGTTGAGTTGTCACGGTTGTTGTCATGGTGATGATCGGAGCCCGCATCATTTGATACTTTTGAGGTACAACCGCTTTTGCCAGCGCTATCACGTCTTTTTGTTTCTTTTCCTCGGCTCTTTTATCCATTTCGATTTGGTATTTGCGGTGAATTTCTCAAATGATGACCTTTCTTTCTTCGGTTGCCAGATAATTCCGAGCTCTCGTATTGGTCGAACATTGCAAAATGTAGCGCAGAGCCATCGAATACGAATTATCGATCGTTTTGTAGTCGTAGGCCTGTCGGGCATGGAAGAGGAACAGCGTAAGCTGTGTGATGACAATAGCATTTTCAGCCCTGTAGTATTTGTAATAATCGCACATCCAGCTTAGGAGAACTGCAGTGAGTTCTTCTGTACAATGTGGATCTCGACGCAAATATCGTGCTTGAAAATAGTCAGGGAAATCCTGAGCTATTTGCTGCGAAGCCGCAGTGGCTTGACGTAAAATCGTAGGATCAAAATTTAGATGAGCGTGATTGAAATAATTAATGATAATTACTTCATCGGTAGTTCGTGGTTGAATTCGAGCCATTATAGGCGCAGTAGGTATGCTAGGGTACCGTTCTTGGGGTGGTGTACATTGTCTACCAAATCAGCAATACGGGATTTTATATTCTCGAACGATTCGCTGTGATTTTTGTTGATGGCTAGCCACTTCGGCTTGTTGTGACATCGTTTGTTCATCAATCATTTGTTCAGAGTCAGCCGTCGGAGGCTGTTGACCCTCTAGTTTCTCTTTTCACAACTGATCGCGTTTTAAGGCGCTAACCCATTGGATTCTCTTTTGATGATCTTTCGAATCGCTGGGATGTTCTCGTCTATAGTCGTGATCACGGTGATATTTTCTCGGTCGTTCATTCGACGCCTATTCACCATGATGATATTTTCGGCTGTCGTAATCGTCACTTTCTTTTCGTGCAGTAGACCGTGAAGGTTGTTCTCGTGTTCTCGAGTTGGTTTCTTTGCGTTCTCTACTTCCTGTGTCTTCTTGTGAATCGCGACGTTTCTTGGATGGTGGCATGTAGTTTGGATCTTCTGGATGAGACTCCAGATAATCCTGTATAGTGCGTAGTTGTCTATCGATAGCGTTTCGTCTTTGAAACAGCGAAAACTGATACGCTCTAACATCGCGAATCGGTTCGCCATGTTCGTTACATAGTCGATCTTTTTTAATCTCTAAAACAGGAGTCGTCCTTTCCGTACTGACAGGTGTAGAGGTGTCTACCTCGTGTTTTTTCGGTATTTTGTATCGGGTAGGAATTATTTTGGGTGGGATCATTTTCGATTTGTCATCCTCACCTTTGCATTCTATTTGAGAGATGTCTCTCATCGACGTAGTTTTTACCAACGTGGCCCTTTCTCAATATTCCTCTCCTTTATCCCAATCTATGTCGTACTGACTGTAAGACAGATTTTTGGATAACGGTGTTAACGAGGATGTAGTTTTAGCCATTGTCATCGGTGCAGTAGTATGGGTTCTCGATACGTCATCTTCTTCACTACCCATCTGTATAACATCAGTTTCGGTAGGGACTTCCATTTTTATTGCGAACGATTCTTCAGCGGTTTGTGTTATCAACGATCCAACGGCCATTGCCATTTCTGTATCGAATTCAGTTTCCACGGAAGATTGTGCAGGAGCCTGTGTAGGCGTTTTTGTTGGACTTTCTCTCATCAACGTAGTGCGGGATGCATGGGTAAATTCGAACTCATCGTCAAAATGTGATCAGGCGGAAAACAAATGTCATTCGCATTTTCGTGACGTCAAAATCGGTGAGTTATACGGAAAATAGTAATAAGGGTTTTCCTTATACTTCTTTTTCGTTACAAGATTGACTTCGCTAGAGACAGGAAAACTGTCATTTCGAAATATGATAGGTCGCGTGAAATATCGGTTTGCGTATATCAGTCATTTGTTGTCCCTGCGATTCTTTTCGTTATATGGTAGATGATTAGCCCATTCGATCAGTTCTAATTCGAATGTTCCGTCTCGCTTTACCCAATTTTGTTCGCATATGAGATCGATGTCGATACTATCGCTTTTCAACATTAGTTTCGGAATCTCATTTTTTATTATCGCTCGCAATTCCGTTTGGGAATGTGGGGAGCAAATGTGTGTGACTAACGGCATAGTTCCACGAACGGCGTTCATCCATTCGTGATGGTTTGGAAGCGAGTATAGCAGCGTTAAAGCGGGCGTTTCGGTTTGATGATCGAATTTTATTTCGTATATCGGCCAAGTTTCGGGAGGGCCGTACCTTGAAAACGGATCGTTTACGACTAAATTGAAGTTCGTTTGTTTCACTTCGTCACTCATAACCATATTTTGGTCTATTTCGGACAGAAATAGGAGCGACATTGGCACACTGACAGGGTGGTGAATGCTGGTTATGTCGTTAGAGCATAAAGCTCTGTCTATAACTCTAGCACATATAGCGGCGTCATCGTACGGTTTGATTTTTCCGTCGTCGGTCAAAGATGAGGTATTTTGCTTGCTACCCCTTATAGACGGTAGTTTCGAAGGCTGCATTTTTAGGCCCAATGATTTAGTCGAGTGTTCCACGTTCACGTGATTGTACAAACAATATCACATATTCAAAACCTTATAATCATTGAATATGATTCAGTTCAACACTAATATTTTGTCGCGCATGATCCCGTGCAACATGCTTTTCAGAAGCCTCGGGTCTATGACGCCGAATGCGCCTTTTTCGTCGCCTTGGCGGTCAACGTTCGCGTTATCATATAGGTTTTGCGTGGCGATATGTATAAATTCCGGCAGTAGAAAAAAATTTGTATGTTATCGTATACGCTACGAAACTGTAGCACCCGCATGCTAGAAACATCAAAATTGGATAATATGTGTCCAATATTGAGTAGGTTAGGACCTGCTCATTGGGTTTGCCAGCTTGGGCGATTCCGTCATTCGCTTGGGGGAAATACAGTGTAAAACGCTCTACATCCAGCACGAACACGTTGGGGACTATTCCTTTTAGCTCTTTGTTTTCGGGACAAATGCCGATTAGACGTGCCCTTTCCCATTTTTTGGGCGAGCATTCGATGTTCTCTAGTATGATCTGGACATCGACCAGAATACTAGGGACGAGCATGGTAGAGTGCATTTTGCGAGCGTCGGGCGAATAGTATTCGCGTCTGTGCATGTCCTTTAAACATTTCCAGTCGTTGGCCCGGTCAAAACTGATAATGATGGTTTTGGGAGCCGATACGAATTCGTAAAACGCCATCCAATCTTCGGGAGTAGCGGCTAGGGCATCAAACATAAGAGTGTATACAGTTGGGAAGCCCAACTGGACAAACCGAGTGACGTGAGTGGGGTTCTGGTTTAATATATTCATTTTGGTTTTCTTATGAATATATAGCTGATTCCTCGAAATTTTTTCGACGTCAAACCCGACCAATACATGGCCGCAAAAATTCGGTTTCGAATGCGCTGACAGCGCGCTTTTCAATTCGCCGCTCTCGACGTATCTCGGATCGGGCAGGATATTGAGGGGCCTGGCGTAAACCGTTTGGAACCATTGCTCAAACTCTGCGATTCTTATCATGCGTTTGATGTTATATTCTAAAAAATATCATAAAATTTCGATTAATTTCTGTAAGATTTAGTTTCGCGTGGAAACGTCACTCTTTCGAATCGCGGCGTGAAATTCTTCTGGCGAAGTTACCGCCACTCAAATCTTATATCGACCAATCGATATTTTATTCTTCCCAGGGGAAGTGAAACCCCGAGTTTCTATTTTCAAAAGGCTTTAGTCTATTCGGCAGTGCAGAACTTACCGTCCCCAAAAAAGAATCTATCGTCCTGGCGATACTGTTTCTTTTGAAAGGATATGTATCGATCTTGACCATTGAAATATTTTTTGAAAATCGGTGGCGGATTGATCAATGATGTTGATATCGCCCAACTCTCGGACGTTGTCGCTTCGAACTCGCTAGTCATCTTTTCTATTTTCAAATTTGATTTGTCGATATCGAGCAATTGATTCGATTCAACCATTCGCTGAGCTTTCAATTTATCAAAATGAGAAATATATGAGCGAAGAATCTTGCTAAAAAGATGAAGGTGTAAAGTGGAAAGTTGTTAACCACGAATTCAAATTTTCATGCACATGGTGAAAAATGTAAAGTTCAGATTGGGTGGGACTGGAGGAAGATATTTCTACGGCGCGCTTTTAGCTTTATTTTTCTTTTCTGCGCTACTACTTATGGAAGGTCAATTTCTTCAAAATAGACGTGAATATACACAAAACTATGCCATAATATCACACACATTTCTTTCACTCATTCCACACAGAATCTGTATTAACACGTTTTTATATAACGAAAACTTTGTACTCATCGCTTTGCTTACAATTATAAAATGATTAGAATTTATTCAACAAAGTTAAAGTTAGTGTTAGTTGAAATATAACAAAATTTACAATTTTTTAATTTATTCGAGGTCTCGGAGGACCACTGTCTTCTGATTCTAGAATTGCCGATGCTGTGCGAGGCATGTTTGGCTTTACCGGAGAAAGTGAGACTTTCTGAGATTGTCCGGGACAATCTAAACTATCGATCGTTACTACGTTTTTCGAAATTTTGGAATTTTCGACTACTACGAAGGGTCCGATATAATCTTTGTCGATTTTAGTCCCTTTTTTGTTGTTAATCAACAGTAGGAGATCATTTAGATCGTATTTCCGCTCTTTCGCTTTCTTATCGAAATATCGCTTATGTGATTTGGACGCATTTTTTAGATTTTCCGAAACTTCATTATATAACATTAGTTGCGCTCGCTTGAAGATATACTGATATGCGTCATAGTTTGGCAGTAACGTTAGACTTTTAGCGCAGTCGAAATCTATAGCAACTCTGGGTTCGTACCCTCGCTAAAGTCGAAACGGAGAAAAGTGAGTAGCTATGTGAGGAGCAGCGTTATAGGCCAATATTGCGAAAGGTAAATATCGTTCCCAATTGTCGGGATCTTCAGAGGTGAATTTTTTGAGTTGCGAAATCAACGTTTGATTGAATCTTTCTACCATTCCATTACATTGCGGGTGATATGCAGTTGTGTTGATTTTCTGAACTTTTAGAAGTTTGGCGATGTCTTTCATCAAGTTTGAAGTGAATCCTGATCCTTGATCTGATAGTAGATGTTTCGGGCTGCCACAAACCAAAACTATGTTGTTTACGAAACTTTGGACAATAGTGGCTGCTTTTTGATCTGGAATCAAATGAGCGCTTACCCATTTAGTAAAGTAATCTTGAAATATGATGAGGTATGAGGTTCTCAACGAGAGGGGAAATGTTTACTATGTCAGTCGCGACGATTTCAAATGGATATTTTGGTTGTATCAGCATCAACGGAGGTGGTTTCGGTAACTGTGAAGTTGTTTGATGACATGTTTTGCACGTTGTTATCCACTTTATTATCGATCCTTCCATTTTCGGCCACTAGAAATGCTGTCGAATCATCGCTGTAGTGCGTCTATGACCTTGATGGCTCTAAATCTTCACGCCATGGAATTGATACAAAACACTTTCAATCAAAGTAGTTGGAACTACTATCGCGGAATCTGTATTAGCTTGTTTCGAGGTTCAGTAAACTATTTCGTTTTTAGTATGAAAAGCAGATGAAATCATACTGATTTGCTTTTGTTCAAGGACTTTTACCAACTTCGTGATGTACAGATCTTTTCTCTGAGCTTGTCTGATTTCTTCTGGCGTTTCTATAGTCACTAACCGTTTTTCAGGCTGTTGAAAGTCTTCTTTGAACGCCGGCACATCATTGACCTTGTTATGGCTGCAGTGACAGTCTTTTTCTCTTCGCGAAATGTCGGTCTGAATATTTTGTTCGTTACTTCTTCACTAGTCATTGACTTCACTTTAGCACGAGGCTCGTTTCGTGATAGAAAATCAGCGCAAGCGTTTTCTTTGCCTTTCACATATTCAAAGCGATAGTCATAGTCTTGAAGCTTTATTGCGAAGTTTTGAAGTAGCCAATTTCGATTTTTTTCTTCTTTGATCCATTGCAAGGGCTTATGATCAGTTCTGACGGTTACTTTTTGACCATAGACATAGTGTCTATACCATCGGAGAGCTTCTACAATTGCTAGACATTCGCCCTCAGTCATACTGTAGTGGGTTTCTAGGCCAGAAAGAGCTCTACTATTGTAAGCGATGACCCATTGATCATTTTCATTTTCTTGGTACAAAATTGCACCGATAGCAGTTGTACTAGCATCAGTTTGGATGATGAATTTCGATTTTTTGTCATTATAGACAGGATATCGCAAAAAAGGAGTCGAGGTTAGAGATGTTTCAATCTCGTTAAATGCTGTACGATGTTCTTCGCTTATCTTATATTTCACGTTTTTTCGTAGTAGTTGATAGAGCGGTCGCGAAAGAGTGGCAAGGTTCGGTATGAATCGTCTACACCATTGGACAAGGCCCAAAAAACTTTGCAGATCTTTCACCATTTTTGGCATTTCATAATTCACGATCGCAGAGACCTTTTCGGGATCAGGCGAGATTCCATTTTCGCTTAGCAAGTGACCAAGAAATTTTACTTGTTTCGGTACGAAATCACATTTATCAGGTCTTAACATTAGATTCGCATCACAAAGAGCATCAAAGATCAGTTGGATATGTGCTAGATGATCGTTATACGTTTGCGAAAAAACTATGATATCGTGGATATAGACCAAACAGATTTTCCAGATGTATGGATGCAGGATCCATTCCATTAGTCTTTGAAATTCAGCAGGAGCATTTTTCAAACCAAACGGTAGAACTTTGAATCGAAATAAGCCTTCTTGACTAACGAAAGTAGTTTTATCGCGTGAAGCGATGTCTAAAGGGATTTGCCAGTACCCTGCTTTCAAGTCTAGAGTTGAGAAAAATCGTGCATTACCTAAAGCATCCAGATAGTCATCGATTCTCAGAATCGGAAATTTATTGCTACAAGTAACTTCATTTATACCTCTATAATCGACAACGGGTTGCCAACTTCCATCTTTTTTGGTTACCAGAAACATAGGCGCAGCCCACAGTGATTGCGAAGGTTCGATGAGACCTTTTTCTAGCATTTCTTGAATTTTCTGACGAACCATTGGTCTTTGTTCAATCGGCGCATGATAGTAGTGTTTCGGGACTGGTTTTGCATCACTGGTGTCTATAGAGACCATTAACTCGTGAGTGAGAGTAAGCTGATCTCCAGGGAGACTGAAAACATCGCGATATTGCTTGAAGACTTCAATAGCAATTTTTCTATCTTCATCATCAATATTCGACTTTTCGGTCATTTTTTCGAGAGCGAGCTGAAGTTTTTCTTCTTCCGACATAGTTGACTGGTCTTTAACCAACATTGCTGGTTCATAGTCATCTTCATGATCGCTTAGCGATGCGACGGTCATTTTCGATTCTTCGAGTTTGAATTTAACCTCAGCAATGAGCTGGTTAGGTTGTAGATGAATACCCTTTGCACTATTATTGATGAATAATAGTGGACATTTGCCTTCGGTTATGTTGATTATCGCCAGTTCGATCGGATATTTGCAGTTTTCTCTTCTGAAGTTCACGGGTTGAACTATAACGCTTTTGAAGCTTTCGTTTGTGAAAGGGAAGATTTTCCCGTTAACCCACATTTGACAATTTGGTTCTACGTAGCATGACGAGATATTCAAAATTGGTAGCGATCTGTCGATTTTCACTATTTGCATTTGACTATGTCCCGTGGAAGTATTTGAAAATACTTCATCATAGGGTGCTTTTTCGATTAGTTTCAAAACTAGGTTTAGTTCTTGCTGAATGTCTCCGATTCTGATGAAATTTTCACCAAAGTTTATTACAGCTCGAATGCTCAGATGTACTAGGAAATCGGTTCCTAGGAGGCATTGCTCTCCTGCGGTAGGTAGAATCCAGCATCGTACTAGATGGGTTCCGAAAGATGAACTGATTTTGAAGATTATCGGACCTCGGGCATCGACGATAGCACCATTGGCTACTTTTATCTGCGCAGATGTTTCTAACATATCATAGTCAATCCCCAAAGAGAGTTGAGCTAAGCATGAGGAAATGACTGAACATTGAGCAGCGGTATAGATTAACGCTTTCGTTTTTTGTTTTTCCGATTGCGGCATCGATATGAAAAGCATGAGTAGGAGCGTATAAGCTCAGAAGTTTGATATCTTTTTGGGAACATTCTTCGATTCGACACACACTAGATCTCGCGATCCATGGTTCAGTAGGTTTTTTGATTGTGAAATCTGTGATTCCGGGAGCAACGAAAAAATTTGTAGCTTTAGACGTTTCTGTTGGTTCAAGCATATTTGCTGTACTAGTCGTCGGCTTCATCGGAACAAAAGGTTTAGGTGAGTTAAACACCGTTTTGGTTTCTGATAGCGAAACTTGTTGCGAAGATTTCAGAGAAGTTAACTGAGTCTGTACAGACTGTGAGTTGTTCATCGGATAGTAGTAATGCTTTTCGATTATCTTTTCTTGTCTAGATTCGGAATCCCAGAGAGAAATGTTTGCCACATCTCTCTGATAGTTTCGATTATTGCGATTGAAAAATCGGTTATTTTGGTCAAAATATGATTCTGATTGAGTGTGTAGTTACGCATATTTTGTTGGAAATGAGGACGCCATTTATGGTTAGTTTGCCAGTGATGATTCGGTTGCTGTTGCCGAGGCTGAGAAGCCTGTGCTTTTAACTGATAGCATTGGGAGCTGTCATGCTTACACTGACCATGATAGGTGCAGTATTTCGGCGGTCATTCACGTGACTGATTTCGTTGGAAATTTCGATTTTGAGAGAAATCCCGTATACAAATGTTTTCTCTATTCTGGAAATTGGGACTAGTTCCTCGATCAAATGGCAATCTTCGATTTTCGAAATTATTAGCGTTGTGCGAATTGTCTCGAATTCCAAACTTTTTTAGGACTCGTTTCACGCTTTCCTCAAACTCTTTAGTCTCCATTAGAGTCGAATTTTCTTGGAACCTCACGCTATTTCGCTGTCTAGAGTCATCTCTATTTCGGGATTGAGAGTTATCTCTGAAACGAGGTTTCGAATCATCTCTGAAATGCGATTGAGCTGGTTGCTCCTCCGACAGATTTTCGAGTTTGTTAAACAGTATAGGTTGTTCTACTCTCGCAGTTGACTGTTTATTCGCTTGCTGGATTTTCTGAACTTTCGCGACAGCTATAGCTAAGTTAGTGATCATTTCTAGAGTACTCGCATCAATCGAGACTGTAAATTTCCGGCATTTTCCAAAGAAAAGTTGTGATAACTCTTCTATGGGGATACTGAGTGCTTCTGTCATAGTACAGTAGATGTAGGTAGGTGCTGATTCGATTTAAGAAAGCTGACGGATCTTCGGTTTCGAACGGAGCGATGGACTGGAGCTCCCATTGGAGCCTATCTTGGTCGCAATTCGGTGCATTCATACACATCAGAATCTGTTTCGCTTCCTGGTAGGATCAGACATATCATATGGTGTTCAGAGCACCATCGCAAGTCAAGTGACGCAACGTGTGAAGTTTCACATACTCAGACACATCAAGGCCAAACTCGTTTTCAAGCGCAATGAAGAATTTCAACACTTGTTGATTTCCGGTCGAATTATCTAGTTTTTGTGGTGCTATCTTTTTACAGATAGTCTTAATTCTCCTTTCGTCATCGGCGAAAGATCGATGCACCTGAGAAGGTGGGATAGACAGAAAATTTATTTGAGAGTTTAGCGCGTTAGAGCAATCAAACGTTTGTGTTGGGATGATCAGATCATCATTATCATCCATTATACCACGAAAACTAAGTTGACTTTTTCGATCGCTAGTGATGTTTTTCGGTTTATTCGATTTTAGAGACTGAGCATAAGAGCTCATAGGTCTCGCGATATTTTTGATTTCAGGATCGTTCGGTTTCGATAGCTCTTCTTTCTGAGCTCTCATCGCTTCGATTTCGGCTTTGTACTCTTCGAGAATTTTTCGATGCTGAGTCGCAATCGTAACCATTTCGCTCAACGCGTTAGTAGCGTCAACACGAAAATTTATCATTTCGGCATCGCATTTTTGCATTACGTCGATATACCCCTCATTATCAAAGATTTTTCGAGGATCAGTCTCTTTCAGTTTCGGTTTTAGAAAGTTGAATTTTCGATTTTCAGAGATATAGATCCTGAAGTTTTTCGCGTTTTTAGCGGAGCGGACATTTCCGGTAAGTCGAAATTACACTTATCTGCTTCGTAGAGAAGCGGTAGATTTGCATTTTCGCAGTCAAAATTTTCAATTTCTCGATCATCGGGATTTGCTAGTTTCTTGTAGAAACCTTTTTCATAGCCTAGCACTGTAGAGCGACCTGTGCCGTTTTCTTCCATTTTTACCGATTTTTGCAAATTTGGGCCTTTCCTCAACCTTTAGACAAGCTGGTAGGGTCACCAAATTATGTCGTGCGTGAAAATAAGAATAGACGACGAAAGTTTGAGCTGTGTAGCTTGATGATTTATCACGCATTTAAAGAGAGACATACGGAACGTAGAAGAGCGTGCGGAACGCTAGAAATGGAACACTCGGAGTGTTAGACGAATTCAAGGCAATGATAATCAAATGCAGGAGATTGATGGGCTCGTAGAGAGCGCTGTGTCAATTTATCCAGGGATCTTCGCTCAATTCGTCAAAGGTTTTCGGATGCTGAAACTCGGGCTGTGCTATCTTAACTGCTTAGGAGTTTCACCTGAATACTCAAACTATTTTCCAAATAGTTTTACTCAACCTAGAACACACTTTCTCAACACGGTTTACTAATGTAACAATCGCCGCCTCACACTCTCCTGACAAACAAGAAAAAACAACCGTCTGGCTACAGTACAAACAACTCTTATCAAAAACATTTTCACAATTTCTTCACATTGTAGCCACGCCTCTCTGCGGGTCTCGTCGCGATCTTTCTCCCTCGAACTTGCCGATTTTTTTTCAAACACAACACAAACTTTACAAATACGTCAAATCGCTCCACAACATTACGCGCAGGCTGAAGCCGTTACGCATTTGATGAGTATTTACTGTAGCGTGTAGCTTTCCCGATCCTTAAAAAGTACGGAAGGCTTGTACTTTGTTCCCGATATCAGGAAAGCCGATCCTTTCCCGATCAGGAAGACATCTGGAACGCCCTTCCTTATCAGGTCGGGAACGCTATCCCGATCCTGATTTCAGGATTACAGATTGCATCAGGATCGAAAATTTAGGGAAAGAGCTTTCCTGACTCAGGAAAGGTCATTTTTTTAAGGATCAGGACAACTATACATCAGCCTTAAGCTAAAAATTGAAAATTGATCCTTAAGGGATGAATATTTGCCGAATTGAGAAATATCAGTCTGTTATACATTTTATTTCAGTGTCCACGGACAAGTGATATAGTGTAGCGTCATAGGAAAACCCCCAAAAATCGCTGGTGATCTCCCATCAAGATTTGCGGATCATGATTCTAACTTAAGATTAGCCTTAGAAACCATATTCTTTGGGATACAGAACTGAAAAATGTATTTTTGATAGAAAACGGTAATTTTTAATTGAAAAAATCATCGAAAATCTCCATTTTTCGGCGCCATAAATTCATTTTTTATTTTCAGGCGACAATTACCATTTTTGAACAATTTTTCGGACACTTTTGGCGAAGAATCAAAACTCTTTTCTTCAATAGCACCCACTTTATATTTTGTGCAATCGGTAAGCCCAGGGGGGTCATCCTACCTATAGTTTGTTTTTTTTTTAATGCTTGTAACGCTAAAATGCTGAAAGTAAGTACGCATGCAGAATTTCGTGCTGAGATAATATCGTTGTTGACTGTATGCTAGGAATCAATTAACCGGCCGTGGTAATCTGGGACTAAACTCCTAACTAAAGTTGATAACTATTTTAAAAATAATTTCCGTCCGGTGCGAGAAATGTCCAAAAAAAATTTCGCGCGGCTGAAAAAATATTCGCTCTGTGCAGAAAAAGCTAAAGGCCGATGTATAGTCGTCCTGATCCTTAAAAAATGACCTTTCCTGAGTCAGGAAAGCTCGTTCCCTAATTTTTCGATCCTGACGCAATCCGCAATCCTGAAATCAGGATCTGGATAGCATTCCCGACCTGATAAGGAAAGATGTTCCCGATGTCTTCCTGATCGGGAAAGGATCGGCTCGTCGGGAAAAAAGTACAAGCCTTCCGTACTTTTTAAGGATCGGGAAAGCTACATACTACAGTAAATACTCATCAAATGCGTAATGGCTTCAGCCTGCGTATAATCCTAGTTACATTTTCCGGTAATTGGAATGTAAAATGAAGTAAAATTAGCAAAAACTAAGAATTTGCTTCCAGATAAGATAGAGTAGTCAGCTAAGAAATAGATTTTTCATGTTTTTCGGTGAAACATGCGCACTTTATGCAACTGCAATACTTTGCAACTACAGCGCGTTGTAATACTGTAGCCATGTTTGTTTACAACAAAACGGCAGATTTGCGGCTCTTGTTGATTGATTCCAGCGTTTTTATTTATTAAAGAATTAACTTTCTAAAAAATTAACTAATTTTAATGTCAAACTCTATTAATTAAAAAAAATTTAAAATTAAAATATTTTAAATTGGAAACTTTTTAAATTAGAAAATTTAAAATTGAAAAATTCAAAATTAAAAAATTTAAGATTGAAAATTTTAAAATGAAAAATTTAAAATTTAAAAATTAAAAATTCAAAAATTAAAAATTTAATAATTTAAAGTTTAAAAATTTAAAACGAAAAAATTTAAAATTTCAAATATAAAAATTTTAAAAAAATTTGAAATTAAAAAATTCAAAATTAAAAAATTTAAAATTAGAAACTTTAAAATAAAAAATTTAAGATTAAAAAATTTAAGATTAAAAAATTTAAATTCAAAAATTAAAAATTTACTAATTTAGTTTAAAAATTTAAAGCTAAAAAATTTTAAAATTTCAAATACACAAATTTTAAAAAATATAAAATTCGAAACTAAAAATTTTAAAATTTAAAATAAAAAATTTTAAAATTTAGAATTAAAAAATTTAAAAATTCAAAATTAAAAAATTTCAGAATTTAAAATTAAAAAATTTTAAAATTAAAAAATTTTAAAATTTAAAAGTTAAAAAATTAATTAAGGGGAATTGAAATATGACAAATAAACAAAAAACACCGAAACAAAATAATGTAAACGCATGTATGTAAACATGTGCAACCATAAATGTAACAGAGCTCCGAGGTCTGAGGGGGGGTTGGATCACTTTTTTGGGGCCGGGGGTCAGTAATTCCCAAAATGTTGGGGGGGGGTCCCTGAAGGAAAAAAAACTCGATTTTTCCCATGAAAAGTGTCCGAAAAACGATTTAAAAAGTAGTAATTTTTGCATGAAAATGATAAAATATGTACTTATGGCGCGACGCGCCGAGAAAATTGACGTTTTTGACCATTTTTTGTTCAAAAATTGACATTTTTCATGGAAAAAATGACATTTTTCAGTATTTTTCCGACTAAACCTATGGGGGTCCCTAGGGCTACCATATGGCTAGCCATAGGATTGGAAACCCAATCGACCCAATGGCTAGCAGTCGACCCAATGGCTAGCCATATGGTCGACGATTTCTGGGGGGGGGTTCCCATAGCACTTCCCCCCCCCACAATTACATGTATGTGTGCAACGTGAACGAACACAAAAGAATAATCAGAATAATGAACAAGATCAATAAAATGTATAAAACCTACTGTCTGGAGTCGTCTTTATTTATACAACTTACGCATCTCAATATATAATCTTACTGTAAAATATTTCTCATGTAGTCATCCCGATCCTTAAATTTAGGGACGTTAAGGACGACTTTACCTGGTCCTATCCTTTCCTGATCCTTATGGGGTCAGGAACTCAGGATTAAGGATCAGGATTACGGATTACTATACATCGGCCTTAAGCAAATGACCAGCGCTGTAGCGCGATGCGCCGGATTTTGAGATTTGAACCTTCCAAGGCACACCAATTGTATCACAACCTCAACTCTCAAATTTTTTTCATTAAATGAGAACCATGTGCAAAAATTTTTTTATCATTTCATATTTTTTCCTGACAAATAGCCTTCAATTCCTCCAAACTTCAATTGCAGCGTTTCTCCCTGTAATACAGTATAGTGTGCGCACGCGCGGTAATTGAACAAGCAATGTATACTTGATTTCATCTTTTTTCGCTTGCAAGCATTTGGAAAAAACAGACTATATATAAATGCCGCCTGACTTGTCGAACCTCGGAGCTCCGGCACATGTATGACAGCGTCTTGGTGAGCAAGGCAAAAATTGACCTTTTTTGTTGTTCCAGTTTTCGATTAGTGCAAAATTAGAGCTTCTGTGCAAAGTTGTGCTTACTGTAAAGGGATCGGCGGTCTTTGACCGATCGCATAACAACTATTATTTAAATGAACAAATTCATGAAATGAAAATACTGGATCAAAAGGTTTATGAATAGTCTTCTCCAGAGATAATGTTTCTAAACATACATTTAATTCCTTGACCAATTTGTGTAGGTGAGTATCTGGCGCCATGGGCGGTCCGACGAGTTGGAAATTCTTTGAAAATGCCTTGAATAATTTTCCTACATCATTTGAGAGGTTTGAGGTGGGGATAGAATTAGGTTGGGGGTTCTCCACCTATTATATGCATGTTCCTAGACCTTACTTGTGTACCACAATAGCGTTTTTTGTTTCAGATTGCGCATATCGGCTGCTATCTTATACGGAAATTTTCGGCTGAAAACTCGAAATTACCGCCTCAGCGCCTATTCCGTGCTCACTTTTTTGCAATGGGATCCGTTCCGCATTTTATTGTGGCTTGACGTTTCTTTGTTTTGGTTCACTTTATGTTTGGCATGGTTTATGCAGTTTTGCCTGTGCTGTCGTCTTGGTTGTTGTCGTTTCTATTTTCTGTGCATGGCCGTTTTGGTGGTCGGCGTGCTGATCATGGAATGGCCTATGTTTTACCTTTTTCGTCACATGGACGATACGTGGTGCCGTCTGGATTGGGGTCAGTTTTATAACGCCACTTTTCGGCGACAGTAACGTTTGAATTGCATCTAAGATGAAGAAAATCGAAGTGTAATATTCGTTTTCTTAATATTTTGCATTTTACCTTATATGTATGATAGTAACGTCAAGGTCTGTTTTTCTCGAAGTGATAGATGCTAACCGATGATGGCATGAGTTCGTCTAGAAGAAATAGTGAGTTTATTCTATAATCAATGATGAACTTTTCTCCAACAACAGACAGGGAACTGAACTGACATTTTTCCCTACTCACCTAATTAAATTCTCAGAACATTTTGGATAGTGTCTACACGGTTTATCCTAATCAACATTAGACTTAAAATATGTTGTTTCTGTATCTTTGAGCTTCATTGAAACAGAGAAGGTGCGTCTTGACTGCTTCCCAATTCATATTGGTAGCCGAATTGAACCTCGTTTTTTCGGTGTTCGCTGCGTCTGCTGTTTCTGTCTCACCTCTGAAGAGCGAATACCCAAAAAAGCAAATCTCAAAAGAGCCAAATATACCTTGAGGGTGTTAGGCGTGTCACGATTGCAGCGAATAGTAAAAAGTTCCATGCATTAGGGTGAACACACACGTCATTTTTATAGTAAGTATGCAAATTAGGTTGGACATTAAAATCGTTTTTGCTAGTTGAGATAATCTATTTTTAGTTTGCATTTGGCCATCTAAGTTTCACATGCTTTTGTGCTGCACCGTGGTAGGTACTGCATTTTGATTATTAATAACCTAAATTTATAAGGATTCCCGATTAAATTTGTTTTGTGTGGAGCTTAATTACAAAAAAATAAATTATTGAAATAAATAAAACAAAATGGAATGAATAATATAATCAAGCAGAACAAAGGATGGAGAAACGAAAAGTAAAAGAATTGTAAGATAGGTGATAACACATTAGAATGAATCGGATTACTGTATATAATTTTATTCATTCTACAGTATGTCTGTTTTTTTGTCTTGTTGATGTCCTGCACATTTTTCCCAAGTATCATATAAATACTTTGTTTTTGAGCATTCCCACACCAAAATTCATTAGTTGTAACGTACATGCTATGCATTACTGTGAATACATATTGTACACTATGTGATATTCATAATAAATATAAATTCATTTCTTAATCTATCGTCTCAAGGGTGTCTGGGATTCACACCCAAACATTCCTGTAAATTTATGTGAAGTACTTTATTTTGATCGTCCCACACCCCAGTAGCTGTTATTGACCCAATTAAGATGCTCTAATTAATTTGCACATCCGCAGCTGGTCCCCTAGAATCTACACTAAAGTACACATTCCACGGCTACATTAATTTCTCATGAAAATCGTAAACACACCTGCACACAGTGAAAAGTAAGCACCGCCAGACACCAGTCTCAAGTGGAACAGTAGTGATGGTTATCCTACAAAACATGTATACACAGAGGAAATAGATACAGAAGCATACACGGAAGCACAGAGGCGTGGTTAAGTCCACTGTAGGAAGCAAGCATACACCACCAGGCGAAACTAACCCTCAAAACTTCGCCTCTGGGACGCATCCAGGTCGCGTCCAGAACGCGTCTTTTTTGGCAGCACAAAGAAAACTTTCATCTTTCTTAGTAATTGACATTCATGCAATATCTGCCAATCATAGTTCTTTCATAATGTGTAGTGGATATGCACTTTGTTTTGACCTACAGTATGACAACACTTGACCTTTCGTTTATATCTGGTAAATAATGTGTGCTTTCTATAGGGAGGTAAGAAGGAAGCCGCAGCAAAATTCTTTGGCTTTGTCTGACACAAGCACATGGCCTGTCAATTTTATTGTCGGTATAGTGTGCTTTTCGCGTCCTGGGTGGGTCCCGGACGCGTTCTGGACGCGTTCCGGATGCGTCCTGGACGCGACCCGCATGGACGGTTCGTTTCGCCTGGTAGTGTAAGAGAAGTATAAAAAGCATACAGTACCAGGAAAGCATTGGAAGGTGCAACTAAACTAGCGAAGTGAAAGAAGCAAGAAGCAGTGATTGGCGGAAGGAGATTGTCGGAAACAAGACCTCCCGCGAGCCAAGAGAGTGGCCACAGAAGCAGTATTTAAAGAGAAGCAAAGCGTGATTCCGTCAGATTGGAGATTTGAGATTTTTATATTTGCAAGTGTGTCTTTTGTAAAAGCGAGATTTTCGAAAGCCTTGAAGCAATTAGTGTTCATTTGCAAGCAAGCGTTGGTGTATTCTCATCCATGAGCAAGGGATTGTCGACTCTGCATTATAAATTTGTGTTAAATTGCCACACATTGTTCCAATTGTATCATCGTCCATGTGGGCTGTGCACTGACGTAGACCACTTTGCGATCAAGTAAGGTATCATTAGAAACTGGTTGTTACATAGTAACCCCAATTGGGAATTGATGCATAATAATTTCGCACATCCACACCTGATCCTATAACCCACTCGAGTCACATGAAGATACACATTCCCAAGAAATACAGTATCCCACCAGAGTCGTAAAAACACCTGCCCGTGTAAGAAAATGCAAAAATCTGGACCCAGATGCAAGACTCAAGTAGAACACATGGAAAACAGTAAAACACATGAAAGACTAAAAACATGTAGGCGTGGCTAAGCATATGGTAAACTAAAGCATGTAGGCATAGAAGTTGAGCATAAATTAAAGCATGAGGGCATGGTAATAAAAGCATATGGTAAATGGAAGCATGTAAAGTGAAGCAATGATTGGTTAGAAAAGTGAAATGGAAGTGAACCTCCCATGGCGTAAAGGCGTGGTCTAAAGAAGCAGTATAAAAGACAGAAGTATAGTGAAATTAGTTATAGTTTTGTGTGTTTTAAATTCCGGGTGTAAAAGCAAGATTTGTCTATTCACATCAGGACCATGACGCTAAGCATAAGCCGTCAGCGACATGGTGTCCTTATCAAATTGTCGTTATTTCATACCATCGTTATCATTGTTGTTGTCTAGGGGGCCTTGTGAATTGAGTGAATTGAAACAAGTAAAAGTAGAGTAGAAATCGGGCATTACAGAATGTAACAATAAGTTAGGTAAAAAAATAGAACAAAAGTATACACAATCTGAAAAAAATTAAACTAAAGGAATGAAAGTGCCTCAAATAAGAAGAGTATAAAAGGGAATATGTCAATAAACAAAAAAAGGAACAAAAAACATGCATGTTAATGAACAAACCAGAATCAACAGCTGTAATTTCATGAAAACCCATGCTATAGAGCCATAGTGTCAGAATACAGTGCCAAAATGTATGACAAACAGCATCCACCAGATCAAAATGGAGGACCAAAATAGGCCATGCGCCATCCAAAACGTCAAAACCGCCCAATCTCCATTTTTCCTTTCTATAGATGAGTTTTTTGAAAATTCACAATTTGAGAATCTGTTCTGAGACCTCACTGTTTTGAGAATCGCTGTATTGAGAATTCGCTATTTTGAGTTTTGCTGTTGTGTGCTTCGCTGAATATAGATGAGACCGTGTGTCATATTATACGATAAGCAAAAATTCAGTAGCTTCAGAACGCAGGGACATCAGGGCGCAGGACAATAGAGCGCAAGGACGTAAGAGCCCAGGAACATTAGAGTGCTTTTGAAAAAACTAATTTTTTCGAACCAACGTTCCCTGGTCTGCAATGGATGCTAATTTTAAATTGTTTTTGAAGAAAAAAGAATGCTAAGAAAGCAGCTCTATTTCAAAAGCTGACGAAAAGCTTCGTGTGTCATATTGAATGCGAAGAAATTCAAGATGAATTTGAAAATATGTAAAAAAATGAAACAATTTGATTCAAAGGTTCTCAAATCAAGTATTTGCGATTTTTTGTGTCTTTCGCAACTTTTTTTGCAAATTTAAATAACCCAACTTTTTTACGAACGGTCTAGGACTGTTCAGCGCCTGGACATTATATAATTCCACATACAAAAACAAAATAATAATAAATGTGCAACACTTCCTCAGTCGCTTTTCGAGGCTGTATCGTTGTGTGAAAGAGTATATAAATAAAGAATGAAATGCACTACTAACAAGGGAATCAAAAAACGGAGACAGGAAAACAGTTGCAAAATAAAAAACAGTTGCAGAAAAATAAAAAGACGTTTTTTTACTGAAATTTTCGAAAGTAATGCTACAGAAAACATGTGCATAAAGTGAAACAAATTGAAAAAAATTGGTCTTATTTCTGGAAATGCTTCCAAATTATGAGAAATAGCAAGTTTATTTCAGACTTTTAAGATTTTTAAATAAACAGTGTGTCAGTGCCGAAAACGTGGGACTTCAATAATCTTTAGCTGTTTTTTAATAAAATATTTCATATAGTCAAAATTCTGTGTTTGAACGACAGTGCTAATTTTTGGCAGTTATCACTTCACAAGCATTTCATTAAAGGCAGACTGTAGGTAATGCAGTTTAGTTTCCACAGAAAAAAATATCAGACAAAACAAATTCATGGATTCATTATAAAGTTTTTGCTGTCGTTTTTCGACGGCAAAAATACAGAAAAATATAAGATAGAGAAGGAGAGATGTAAAAGGAAAGAAGGTAAAGAAAATGGGAAAAAATTGAACAAAAGAAAAAAGTTTGGCGCCGAAGTGGATGGCCCAAAATGACATGGCGCAGAAGTGGCGGGTGCCAAAGTGTCCCTTTCCATTTTAACTACTCGAACAAGCACTGATTCAGCCGTTTATCTACTCCCAGTATTAATCCCATATGAATGACTGATTAAAAAAATGTATAAAGAATGAGAGAGTAGCCAAACAATGAGATTAGAAAGAATAAAAGAGAACACAAGAAATGAAAAGAGAGAGAAAAAAGATACTATACAAAAAATAGGAGACAAAAAAGTAAGAAAAGTGAAATAAGAAAAAGAGAAAAATGAGGAAGAAGAACAAAAGAATAGGGAAAAATGCTCAATGGTAGAAAAATACTTTGACCTGAACTTCTCCAAATAGTCATGCAAAAATGGTAAGAAAGCATTTTTGAGCTGAACATATTTTTCAGAGGGTGTCACTAATTGGCGGAATCTGCTTGCCGATGTGGATGGCAGATATGGTCAAATCGGCAGATGCAGATATTGTCCGCAGATAAATATCCGCTCTTTTTTTGTGGATGTTTATGTCTAATCGGCGGATGCGAAATCCTCCTTTTCCATGTCTAGTCTGCAGATATGTTTTGTGGATTGCGGATATTTTGTCGTCAAATTTCAAATATTTTGTAGTAGTTGTCAATGTTTTTCGCAGATATGCAAGTCTAATCAGTGGATATTGTGCCGGCTGGTGGAGGAATATCGGCCATCTGCATAACGTCTAATTGGCGGATATGTAGTGCGGATATGCCGATATCCTAAGTTATTAATTTCAAGGTTGAAAAACCCATCTCAATGCAGATTAGTATGCATTATGTACACTTTAATTTATCTAAACGCTCAAATGTTTATCTGTATGTGAATTTATCTAAACGCTCAAATGTTTATCCATATGTGAATTTATCAAAATGCTCAAATGTTTATCCATATGTGAATTTATCTAAATGCTCAACTGTTTATCAATGTCTAATATACATTTTATTTACATATGGACGAGAAACAAACATGTACAATAACAATAACAAAATAAACAACTATGTACAATAACAATAACAAAATCAACAACTATGTACAACGAAAATACAACATACATACAACATACAAAAATTTAAAATTGAAACGACAAATACACAAATATATGCACCAACTGGTAACTAAATATGTACAATGAATTTAAAACAAACAAAAAATTACAACAATGCGAAAAAAATTAGAATAATACAAATTACAATATTAAAACACTGGAAAAAGTAGCAATCACATAAAATTAAAGAAGACATAAAAATTTGGTCACATATTTGAGCAAGAAAAATTAGGAGTAATAATGATAAGATTAAATGGCAAAATAAAATGCGTATTGTAATAAACATTGACTCACTTTTTCATCAACATTATGCCAGTTGACTTCTGGCAATTCCAGATACATACTATCACAGAAATAATACAACGAGGTATCCGTGTTGGGTCGTATTAAAATGCACGAGAAATGGCTCTGTGCATGCAGTATTACTGAGCCTAGATGGAATCTGTAAAAAATGTGTAAATGAAAGTTAATTTATAGTCACTTAAGTTAAGAAGAAAACACTTACATTTTATTTATTATGGTCCAAGTAACGGGAAGGTCGAATATATCCATGAATGGGGCATTCCACAAAAAAATTGGTGGCAACATGAGAGGTATCTGTTGCACCAATTCAGGCTGATCTATAAACCACCTACTGCTGCATCTTTTATCACCCAATCTTTGTTTACATAGTTCATAGTGTTTACAAAACTCTTGGTGTACAAATTTATCCATTTTGCCTTTTATATGCCTGTAAAGTAGAAAATGTAAAAAAGGTTTTTGGTACATTTCTTATTTTTACTTGTTCAGCAAGTCAATTTGGGTTAGGACTTCTTTGCTTGAGCAGTTACTATTGCTGCAAGTTAATGTTTGGTACAAGTGGACCAGTGGCTTGATTAAATTGATGAAAAATTTGTCCACTGCACTGAAAGTATCTATTTGTGTTAAATTTTCTATTTGGAGGTATCTGTCGAGTCTTAAAGTGCCGATCTTATGTAGATGCTTTGCCCATGACAATAGTGCTTCTTCGTAGCTGCCCACTAGGGCTGATTCCAGAGATGCCCGCAACTGAGAAAGTTCCGGAGGTATCTGAAAAGTGTTAATTAGGAACTAAAATTGGTTCACAGAATAAACTGAATAAATTAATATACCTGTTCCAAGAAATTAGGATTGAATTTAATGTGCATGTAGAAGGTAGCGAAACATGGATCCAACGTAAATGTATTGTTCAGTTTGTACATTTTGTTTTCCAGTTTGATGGTGAAAGCTGGTGGTGCCCATCGAAAATGTGTTATTTTGAAGCAGACGCTGCACTCCCAATATGGTTTTGGTGTTCGTTTTTTGAAATAAACGGCCTTTCGCACATTTTCACAGTCTTGATGGTAATATCCCCTGCAATTTGGAGATTGCCCCAAATCGCATCCAATCAACAATGCATTGCTTGCACCGTTACATGTGCCATTCGAGGTATCCATTGATGTCTCCTTGGTTGCAATATCGCCTTCTAATATTAGTTTGTCATCGTTTATGTCATCAACAGCATCATTTTTCTGTATAAATTTGTACAAAATTATATATTCATGCATCTCAGAAAAGTTAGAAATCCAAATTTTAAAAAATTTAAAACTGAACTCCTGAAGCCAATTTGGACTTTTGGAGCGTGGTATTACTACCTCAGCATCTCAATCATGGTTCCTATCCAAAAATTAAAAAATTTCAAAAATTTAAATTTTTTAAAAAAATTGAAAAAAAGAAAAAAATTCAAAAATTTGAATTTTCTAAAAATTCACTTTCTCTATGTCCAACAACCATAAAAACGCCAAAAACGCTCGTGGAAAGCAATTTCCTACACCTATGAGCCCTTAAAAAGCATATCTGCCCATTGTATCCACTGATTAGGGATGCAAAACCTTAATCGGTGCATATAATCGGTGGAGATCACTTAGCCTCCGTTCCTGAAGCCAATTTTGACTTTTGGAGCGCAGCAATGCTGTCCTAGCATCTCAGTCATGATTCCTATCCAAAAATTAACAAATTTAAAAAATTTCAATTTTTGAAAAAATAAAAAAAAATTAAAAATTTGAATTTTTTCAAAATTTACTTTCTCCATGTCCAACAACCATAAAAACGGCAAAAACACTCTTCGAAATCAATTTTCTACAACTACGAGCCCTAAAAAAGCATATCTGCTGATTATATCAGCTGATTATGGATGCAAAACCCTAATTGGGGGATATAGTCAGCTGAGATCACTTAGCCTCAGTTCCTGAAGCCAATTTTGACTTTTGGAGTGCAGCAATGCTGTCCTAGCATCTCAGTCATGATTCCTATCCAAAAATTAACAAGTTTTAAAAACTCAAATTTTTTAAAAAAATTTAAAAATATGAATTTTTTCAAAATTCACTATCTCCATGTCCAACAACCATAGAAACACCAAAAACACTCTTCGAAAGCAAAAACACAAGGAAGGCCGTCATGATATGATGCATATCAGGAGCATGTATAAAAATAAATGGAAAATGCTTACGGAGGGTTATAAAAGTACATTGTGCCAGGAAGCCAGATTTAGGTGTGCAAAATTGTCTAATGTCCTGGTTGACATGAACGCTGGAGTTTTACTGTACCTAATAATTCATTTTAATTGTTTCATTTGCGTCTTATTCCAATTTCTTACATTTCAGGTTTACTTTAGAAAATTGGGAAACTCATTAGAAATGTGATTTTCAAATCTATTTTTTAGTATTTTATGAAATTTTATAGGCAGTGATGAAAAAGAAAGCGCTGGAAAATTTGAAGTCATTTTCCAGATGCTTGCAATATTTGAAAACATTTATAAGTCCTAAATCTCTCCCCATGTCATCATTTGTGCCAAATACTAAAATAATGGAATTTTTTTTAAGATTCGACTGTGGAATCATGGAATTATCAATTTTAATTGTTGACTGGAGGATGGAAGAACTGTGGTTAACTACGATATAGGGAACTATGGGAGTACATGTAAACAGACATTAGTGGTAAGAAGAAATATTTTACATTAGATTCTTAATTGACTGCTTAAATTAATTGAATTTTAAAATTGTCGAACATTTCAAAAATTCTTGTCATAAAACAAATAAATGGTGGTATAATTACCTCTTCTACTTCCGGTATGCTGTATTTGTTCCAAATCAATTCGAATTCTGTGATGCGGTTGGCATTGTTGCAGTAAGAGTGTCAGGCATACATGTAATTGGGGGAGAAGTGCTATGGGAACCCCCCCCCCAGAAATCGTCGACCATATGGCTAGCCACTGGGCCACCCCCCCCCCAGGATTTTCCAATCCTATGGCTAGCCATATGGTAGCCCTAGGGACCCCATAGTTTTAGTCAGAAAAATACAGAAAAATGTCATTTTTTCCATGAAAAATGTCAATTGAACAAAAAATGGTCAAAAACATCAATTTTCTTAGTGCTTCGCACCATAAGTACATATTTTATCATTTTTCGACAAAAATTACTACTTTTTAAACCGTTTTTCGGACATTTTTCATGGAAAAATCGAATTTTTTCCCTTCAGGAACCCCCTTCCCCCCAAAATTTTGGGAATTACTGACCCCCAGCCCCAAAAAAGTGCTCCAATCCCCCCTCCAGGCCTGAGAGCTCTGTAAACATGTATGGTGTCAGGGTTACTGTGGGTGCACAGGTTTAGTTTCCAGCATCAGCGGGCAGGTGGTGGACACGGCGAAAAGGGGCAAGAAAGAAGACAAATTTGTATGGATTTGTAATGCCACTGTTTCGTGTGTTTTTGGTTATTTATTATTATTGAAAGTTTGTTATGGGAGCGTCGCCGCCATTTGTCTTTATTATTTTTGGTGTTATTATTTTATTGAGGACGCCGTTTTGTTTTTTGGATACAAGGCTTATATGGTAACTTGTATCGTTTTGTGAGCGTAGAGGAAGGATTTTTAAGTTTACGATTGGAGACTTGGGTAGGAGCTCCTGAAGTACATGTCAAGGCGTTCTGCCTGAGGTTTGGTGAAGTACTGGAGTGTATCTGGTGAACCAAGTGAGAGAGTTTTGGTTTGTTGTATTTTGTTAGCCTGTGGTCAGAACTGTTGCAGCTTCCTTTGTATAAACCCAAAGGTCAGTTATATTATCTTGACCCCACAGCTGCCTAACAAGTGGTGGACTCTTGACCCCTCTCAGGACGGATAACCAGAGAACCACCAGGAAGATAACTAAACCATCAGGGTTTTATAAACAGTTGCACACGGGTAAGATAGGAAAAATGAGTGTTCTTTTAGGTAAACTTTAAGAACACCTCCTAGGTCACATGAGCCTAGTGTTTCAAATTTCGACTCTGCTGAAGAACATGCAGTGGTAGGGAAAATTCAAGCACAGGTGCCTGAGACGGAACTGAGGCAGGAAAGTAAAACCTCTGAAGTGTTAAGATTGGAAGAGTTGTTAACGAGGGTTAGCTTCGAGATGGCTAAGCAAGTCAAAGTTGAAGCTACTGTAGCCAGAAATGTCAAAGGTCATCAGACCTTGGAAAGACAAAGACCGACAATGCCTCCGAAGATTGTCCACCCGATGATGGAAACACTGGATGAGATTAGACAGAAATGGAAACCAGCGTGGAAGTCAAATTTGGTCCATATGAACTTGGATGATTATTACGAGGACGCATGGGCCGAATTATCCGAGGATCGATATTCGAGGTGATATGAATCCGAAATGGCGAATTGGATAGGATGGGAAGATCAAAAGGGACGAATCGACCCGAAAGATCAATGAATTAATGCCTTGGAGAAGAAGGTCGATTTATTAATAAAAGTATAGGAAAGTGCGCACAATCACAAAAAGGAAAACAAAAAGAAGCGGCAAAAGAAGATAAGTGAGTCTTCTTATGCAGAAAGTGAACTAGAAAGGGTTAGTGAACCTAAAAGAGAGGTTCAATCAGAAGTTTATGTTTGATCTCAAGAGAATAGAGATAGATATTCTACTAGAGATGAAGTATGGAGTCAAGAACCAGAGAGTTCGAGGAATGCTGAACAAGCACAATGGAATGATTATGGTTATTCAGAAAACAGGAAATCTAGGGAAAGGAAGGTGACTATCTGTGAGGAATCATCTGAGGGAGAGGACAGATTTTCTCGTCTGACTCCTTAGAGAGATACCACAAATAGAGCCCAACCTAGCCCTGAGAGAAGGAGAAGGAGAAAATCGAAGAGTAGAAAGAGATCTAATAGGTCTAGAGCTAATAGTAGATATTATTCAGACAGTGATAATAGTAGTTCCTCTACATCAAACTCCAGCTCAAGTGTGGAAGTAGATGTGAGGGATGTAGTAAAGGCCTTGAAACATAGACCTTTACATGATAGTATAAAGTGGACAGAAGCACTGAAATTCTTTACTGATCTGGAAAGTGAGTTTTTGGAGAATACTACTGATAAGATCAAGAAAGAATGTTTAAGAAGATTGTCTCAGAATATGGCTAGATGGATAGCGAGAAGGTCATCAAGTTATACAGAAGCATGGAGAAATATCTTAAAGTATCTAGCACTGACTTATGACTTGAGGATGCTCAAGAGAGAGCTATTCAACATGAAGCAAGAGGAAGGTGAATCAGCTTTAGAGTTCTTAAAGAGGTCGAGTAATCATGTAGATTGGGTCTATGCAGATCAGACAGATCAAGTAAGGCAGGAGAATATTATTAATGCCTTCATTTATAAAAGTAGTCCATTGTATCATACCGAGTTGCAGGATGTATTGCCATCGATGAAAACATGGCAAGACCTTGCATACGCCATAACACAAATTGATAAAAAGTATAATAATGTTTTTACTACTTTTGGAGCCAAAGATAAGCCTATAGTAGTAAACCAAGTTGTAGCTGTGGAGGAAAAATGCCCGGAAATTGCTTTTGTAGGAAATGCTCACTATGGAAGTACTAAAAAGTATAATCAAACGAAGGCAAGACCACAAAATCAGTTGCTAAAGGCAGTTGAGGATCAGAGGAGTGATGGGAATGGCGGAGAGATGCAACCTGGTCCGTCAACTTGTGATGTCAAGCAGACTAACGAGGAGCAGGCCAAGGAATCATTTTTAGCTATTCTCTCAAACGAGTGGCTACAGTTGGTACAAAAAGAGGATAAATGGCAGATCACACAAAATGAAGCTTTGAAGGAGTTGACTACTGTGAAGCAGTCTGCATCTGCTGAAAAGCAGAAGCAAGCTAAGTAGCAGAGACCCTATTGTATTTATCACAAAAATAATACTCATCCTATGGAGGATTGTAATGCTTTAGCTTTTTGTCGGCAGCAACAGCAATGCAGTGGATTTAACCGTGGCATGTCAAATCAATATTATGGAGGAGATAGAGGTGCTTCATTTAGAGGACAATTTAGAGGAAGAAGATAAAGTGAATGGGTATGACCCAGAGTTTGAGAGATATAGGGAATTCTGCAGATTGAGAGAGCAAGGTATTCAATTGCAGATGCAGCCTCAGTTGATGCTACCTGCATCAACTAGTCAACTGGCGATTAAGGCTAATACCTTTCAGGACCAGACTGGATCATTTGTTCCAAGCCAGTCCCAATCTACTTCACATAGTGTTATGGTCACAAGCCCTGCAGATGTGAACAATGAAAGTGATTTGAGTAGGGACAAATCTCAAAATCTGATCCTAGGAAGTATTATTCACATGGATAAAGTGACGCCTCAGGAAAGAGTGAAGAGTAAAGATTTGGCTCATGTAAAGTATGGAAGGCAATTGACAGATAAGGAGAAGAAATTGTTGGAAAATTATCCAAAAAGGTTCCATTCTACATTAATGTAGTTATTGGAGAAACAGCTACTAGAGCCTTAATTGATGCAGGAGCACAATGTACGGTCATGTCTTCTAAGCTTTTGAAAAGGGCATTAGATGTTGACTATACAGTGTACCCCCGGATTCTTAAGGTAACAGTTGCTGATTGAAAAATTGTGCATGCCTTTGGGTATGTACCATTTTGTATGAAAACTGAATTTGGGCATTTTCCAGTGAATGCTATAGTGTTGCCACATGCAGGTGAAGACTTGATCTTGGGCACAGATTTTTTGGCACACCCAGATCTAGGTGTGATAATCGATTTTAGAAAGAATGCCATGACTATACAGGGCATCAAAAGGACGATTGACATAATCCCAGTCCCTTCTGTAACTACTGTGCAAACAGTAGTGGAAGAAGTGCCTAAATTAGTGCAGCATCAACTGATTGTCAAAATCAAAATGTTTTTTCCAAAGGTCTGTCTTCTAAAGACAACTGTTTCAATTGTTGCATGGGGGAAAACCTACATTCCATATGGAACAGATGTTTTGATGAAGGCAAAACTTTGGGATCAACACGGAGATGCTACGTTAAATGGAATTATTGTCAAATCAAAATATTCTGAAACCAAGTTCAGAATGGAGAAAACAGTTGTAGACGGATCACAGGAATCATTTGTAGTACTAATCTCAAATAATACGGGTTCTGGTTGTCGATTTGAGAGAGATCAATTCATTGGCTACACAGAATCAATGTTAGTTGAAGATGTTGATATGTACAAGGTGAAAGGTATGGAAAAAATAAAGGAGGAAGAATATCAGACATGTATGGTGAAAGAAGAAATGCCTAGAGAATCAAAATCAGATTCTGTAGAGTTTTATAATTCACTATGCAGGATGATATCGAAAGAGAAGATTCCAGGGAAGTTGAAATCGAAAGCTATGGAATCTCTGTTGCAGTATAGAGATGTCTTTAGCTTGCCTGGTGATCGGGCAACTACAACTCCAGCTCTTACTTGTGAGATAAATACAGGAAATGTAAGACCTGTAGTGAAAAGATATTATAGAGCTGCTATTAATAGTCAGCCTGGAGTAAGGGGACATATTAAACAGATGTTAGATCAAGGAGTGATAGAGCCCTCCAAGTCACCGTGGGCTGCACCTTGTTCCTAGTGGGGAAAAAGGATGGAACTACGATACCCGTTGTTGATTTTAGAGGCATAAATGACATGACCAAGGATGATAAATATCTGATTCCTAGAATGGATGACTATTTAGATTGTAAATTTGTAAATATATTTCGCGCAATATTTGAATTTTTTAAAAATCTTGGTAAAAAACCACGTTTCAAATAATTCCAAAATATTAAAATTTTTTGCAGCCCTCAACTTTTCAAATTTTTCTGAGTCTGATTAATTTTCTCAGAGGAATCAGCTAATCGTTGCCCCCAATTCTGTGAATATTTGGAAGAATTGGAAAACTGCAAGGTTTTAGAGTGAAAAGAGACAAAAAGTAGTGAAAGCGTAAACTTTGTCGATTTTTCCGCTCTCAAAAAATTTTATTATAAATTCAAAAATTGATAGCACTGATTTGAAAGAATTTCAAATGCAAGATCAAGAAATGTCCTAATCACCCAATGGTCATCAGATGAAGCAGTACCTGGTCATGGGCCCCCACCTGGCCTACTGACAGCCGCAACTGCGGCAAGATGATCCATATTTTCTCGTCGATTGTAAGCAACCTAAATTATTTTACTTAGTTATTCTTAAAGTGGACAAAGCAGGAAGTTATAGCCCACGGGTGTCTAGATCGAGGCCTAAAAAATTTCCAAAAATTGAGTGGGTACAAATTTTTATGTCAAACTTGTAAAGAGTTGTGGCAAAGCTGCCCTTAGCATGGAGTTTGGACTTTTTGCAAAACTTCATCATTTTCCTTCACACTTAGTGAGTTGAATAATTTCGCCTAAGTGATGGAGAAGAAATGGAATGTAGCAACTAGTGGACTATGGGTAGATAATTTGAAAATTGGTCCAAATTGTGAAATTTATTTTTCTCTCAAAAAATTTTTTAAGAATTTTCTCAAATTGTGTAAATAGGTAAGTTTTTTCTCAAATTATTCTTCGAAATTCTCAACTCGTCGATTGGATAGGCCCTTTTGGGCATTGGATTGAGACGTCTAGCAGTCGAGTGATGAAGGACTCAGGTGGTATGTGCGTGTACTGCCTAGTAAGGTAGAAGTCAGGGCCGCACTTGTGTTAAACTATCTGCCAAAACTAACCCAATGTATATTTGGCACCTTCAGATTTTCCCCTGCTTGCAACATAGCTATTTGTGCTTACTGTTTGTGGTGAAGGTGAAAATTAACTGTTGTCTGTCTGGTTAAAATGAATATTTTCATAGAAAGTTATTAAATATTTTTTCTGAATTTTCAGGCTACAGCGTTAAATGCATTGTTAGAGTCGGCGGGTTAGAACAATGGTTTGCGACAAATTTCGGCTGATACCCATGCGAGTTAATGGAGCCAAAAATGATTGAAATCGGTAAGGTCGCTAAAATGATCAAAACACTGAAGGATAGCAAGTTTCGAGGTCAGCCGATCATCAGTTTCGATACCAAAAAGGTAATGCAGGAGCATATAAGTAAGGTGTTTGGGACTTCTGAGGTTGATAACCCATTAGGGAAGGAGTTCGCAAGGGTCATTAGCTTTTCAATGGTGACTGGAGACACCTTTGTTGTAGATACTATGGTAGTCATGCGGAAGGAATGGATGCTCATTCATGAGCTCCTAGATTCGGACATGCTCATCATTGGATACAACTTGGTTACAGATCTGGTTGCTATTTGGAATGTAATGTCTTCGTATGGCCATTATTACAATGTAGTAGAGGTGGGAGACCAATTAAATGGAAGGTTTTTGGCATTGTCCAGAATATTGGGACTTCGCCCTGAAACTTTTAAGCTGAAGGGGTTGTTTATGGAGTTATATTTGGTGGATGTTGGTCATTTCCAAATCGACTTCCATGAGAGAATGCAATGTGAACGATTCTGTAGGCAAAACTTGACAGTTCGAAATAAGGTATTCAGCAGCACTTGACGCCAACTACTCAATAATGGTTTTTCTAGCGTTTTTCCATTATGAGTTAGTCATGGAAGTTGAGGTTGGATTCCAATATGTTCCTCATGATTTGATGAAAGCTGATCAAATCCAGTTGATGGCTTTCCGATTGTACAGATTTTTTAATACAATTCATGGCAAGAACTTCCCGCAAACCTTTTGTGGAAGCCCGGAAGTGGAAGAGCCACAATCATCATGTGTTTATCACTTAATGAGGCAGAAAATGTATGCCCCTATGGCTGCCCAGTTGGACACCTCATTTGGAGGCCATACAGAGTACTGTTTCCCTCATTACGAGGCAAACCCAAATAGAGGTAGAGATGTGAGTATCCTGAAGGGGATTCACCCAGACTACACCTTCAAAGAGAAAGGGAAGAATGTTTATGGGTATGATATGTTGAGTGAAGATGAAGAGTTCGAAGAAGCTTTGTCCAAAAAGCAGATTAGAGCTCAGATTACAAAAAAAGTTGTAGAAATGGTAAATGAAGGGAAAGGGTATAATAAACTTGATGAACCGGTATCCATGGTCCTATATGAGAACTTCCTGAGGTACAGGAAGGAGACTCAGCAGTTGTTGGAAATCACATCTCTGGAAGTGTATTACCATGTGTATGAACCAGTCAATATACTGAAAGGTAAAGACTCGTATGCAAGACAACACTGAAGGATAGATATAGCCCCATATTCTAAAATATTGGTGGAACACAATTTTAAAAATCTGGAGGCAGCATGTAACAAGTTTCCCCTGACATTTCATTTATTCTGGCCACATAGCAGGGAAGAGTCGGAAGAGTATTTGACCTCTCTGCTCGACCACAACTACTTAAAGTCTTTCAGTTTAGAAGGTAAGGAATTACCCTTAAATTTGTTGTAGAGAGGAGACCGATACAGTCAGTATTTAGCCTTTGATAATAGTTTACCAGTGATGGAAGTGCATATGCCAACTAAGGGCGATGCAATTACTTGCTGGGGAAATGGCTTCGGGTTTATACCAATTCAATTTTGGCTGAAAACTAAATTGTGAGAGTCGAAGCCGGTGGAGAAAAGGAACCATTTGGCAGAATGTCTGCAGTACAAGAGCAATCTGTACTGTTATCAACGATTTTACTTTGGCCAAATAGGGGTCTGACTGCCAGGTCTATGATTTCCCATTGATTTGAGTGAAGATATGATGGAGGAAAATCAGAGAAAAAGTGTGGTGGCATATCAACCGGAATATGTGCCAGGTTATGAGCGGCCATTTTTCAAAAATATTTTACCATCGGATCAGCCAGGAATCCAGATTAGGTATATAGGCAACAAGGTTATGATAACGCTGATAGGTAAGCAGCCATCCACCCCAGTCATAGGCCCCAAGGTAAACACAATAGTGGATCAGCAATCAGAACAGCCTAAAGTAGATAGTGGTAAGGTAGAGCAGGGGGTTGGGATGCAGGCTGAGCCTGTTGTGACACAAGCATGGCAACAAGCGATACCTGCAGACCTGAACATGCCAATAGATTTGAATCAGGAAGGACATGATTTAGAAGTGGACAAGGAGGTCACTGTTGAATCACCTATGCAACCTGATGAGGAGACACAGGTTACGTCTTTGGTAGACCAAACAGAAAGTTTACTCTCTGGAATGGATGTCAGAGCGGATCAGATGTTGGATGAAAGCAATTTGATCACAATTGCTGAAGGGCCAACAATGGCAGAATGCCTTAAAGATGGTGAATCCATAGCCATTTTGAGGTCAGGAAATGGCTGAGGTCCCTCGTGGGACCACACCTCGAGGAGTTTTTGGGGCATTCCTCAGGGGTTGCGGGACCTGGGGTGGTCCCAATCCTCACCGTGGCAGCTTTCAGTATGGTGTTTACAGAGGGGGCAGGCAACAATAATTCACTATAGCTGCATAATTTTTGGACCAAAAATCATTATTTCGTACAAATTTTATTTCAAAAATACAAGACACAAAAACACAAATAAAACACAAAATACAAAAAAAATATTATTATTATCTCATCATATTGTTGCTTTAAAATTTTAAAATTTTTCGCATTTCTGGTGCTCAAAACTTGCCTGGCAAAATTCGTTCTTACTGTCCATCTCTTTTCAGGCATGTATACAGCCCTCATATTTTTTCATGGTATTCTTTTCTGATTTGAGGGCCTGAAAAAGATGAAGAGATGAAATATTTTACATATTGTTGTAAAATTATTTTGTAATCAGATAAATTAGTGTAAAAATGCAAAAAACTTTTTTTTTTCTGTTTAGCCTAGTATTGGACGGGGCAAGGCGATGAGTGGCTGACCATAGAGGAAGTTGCCCTATGGTAACTCAACCCCTATGCCAGAAAAACCAGTACATGGGAGAAGAGGAAGGGCGGCACCCCCTGATCTAGGCACAGAAAAGGACCTGGTAAGGGCTGGATTGCAATTTGGAGGGGGTAACCCCAAAAAGTTGTTTTCGGAGGGAGAACTGTTATGCAGTCCTGGGCCTCAGTATGGGACTCAGGCTGCAGAAAGGTTTTTACCTTCCGTCCGTTGGTTTTGAGGGCCGAGGGATGTCAGGGTTATTGTGGATGCATGTGTTCAGCTTCTGGCATCAGCACACAGGTGGTGGACATGGCAAAAAGTGGCAAGAAAGAAGACAAATTTGTATGGATTTGTAATGCCACTGTTTCGGATGTTTTTGATTAGTTATTATTATTGAAAGTTTGTTATGGGAGCGTGGCCGCTATTCGTCTTTATTATCTTTGGTGTTATTATTTAATTGACGACACCATTTTGTTCTCCCAATACAAGGCTTATATGGTAACTTGTATTGTTTTGTGAGTGTAGAGGAAGGATTTTTAGGTTTAGGATTGGTGACTTGGGTAGGAGCTCCTGAAGTACGTGTCAAAGTGTTCTGCCTGAGGTTTGGTGAAGTACTGGAGTGTATCTAGTGAACCCTGTGAGAGAGTTTTGGTTTGTTGTATTTTGTTAGCCTGTGGTCAGAAGTGTTGCAGCTTCCATTGTATAAACCGAAAGGTCAGTTACATCATTTCGACCCCACAGCTGCCTAACAAGAGTGTCAATTTTTATTTCAGTGTCTTTAAGCATATATTTCAAGATCGGGATTGTTGGGTTTGGGGACGGACTATATCTCTTGTCGATTATCAGGTTTCCTTCTTCTTGGGGAGTCAATGTTCTGAATGATTATGTATTATAATTGTTTATGCAGAGCATCAAGATGATTAGCAGTATATACCTTTCTAAGTTTTCTTTTGTGGATACTTGTGATTGTAGGTGAGCCGGTGATGGTGATCCTTTTTCTTCAACCGAGGTATCTGTAGGCATCGAAATGACAATTTGTTGTGTCAACATTACAGGTGTGTCCACTGGAATGTTGAACTTGTCATCTTCATCTTTGAATTCTGTTGCATTTTTCAGTGGCTTCACATCTTTGTAGTCATCCATTCTTGGTGCTTTGCAACCAGCAGGCTTCCAGCTTACTTTTTGTTTCTCTTGTTTCTGTAATGTTGTAATATTTTTTGTCATTTTAACCTTGGTTTTTAGTCCACAAGAAATATGAGCAGCCAGAATATGGTGGCAATTATAAACACTGCAGGAGCATGTATATGGGTTGAACTGAGCCATATACTTGCTTTCGTTGTCATCCACAATGAATAGCTGTAAATGTAAAAAAGTTTGAATATTCTCAAAGAGAACAAATATTTTAATTTATTACCACTTTGTCTGGCACAAGTGGTTCAAGTTTCTTGGTGACCAGCTACTGGGCTAGTCTCATTTTGGCATTGGCATCTCCTGGTACATTGGGAGGTGGTAGTTCCATTTGCACCAGAGGTATCTGTGAAGCAATATTCCCCTAACGGATGAATTCCAAAATATTATCGAGACACACGTTTTCTTGTCTCGCCATTTCCAAAGCTGGATGTAAAGGAATGCGTGGCTTTAATGTGAAATCGCCCAACCCATATTTTGCTCTGTCGTATTCGATGAGGTAATACCCATATAAGTTGTAAAATGCGAGTTCAGCAATATCTAAGGGCATTTCTCGCCAGTTTGTCCAAGACTTGATTACATTGTTGAAATTTTTGCTGGCATTAGTGGTAATACCTGTATTGAAATACAAAGTTTAATTTACATAAAAGATGTTTTACTTTCTTTACACTCACCAGAAATGAGGGAAAGCATTCCCAATGGTTGCAGTACCCAGCGACTGCTTCGATGAAATGCCTGGGCCAAGGATGTAAAATAGTAATCAGTGAACTTCAGTGGCCATTGTTTGCTGTAGGTGGTGGCCTTTTGCTCAGCCAATTCTGAGGGATCTGTTTTCAAAATACTGTACATTTGTACACACAAAGGCAATGTTTTCTGGAAAAGTGACGAGATTGCTCAGCTTAGGTATTGTGAAATTAATAAGCAAGTTCTCATTAAAATTAAAAATTCGTACTATAGTCATTGTTGCTACATTTAGAATGCAAAACTGTTTGAACATGATCAAGCATCTATCAAACGTAGATTTGAACAGTGCAATGTGGCTGTTGAGGAGAAAACAAGTTGAAACTGGAACCGTGTACATTAATCAGCAGTCTGGGATGCCCATTCGAGCATTAAAGGAATCTTCCTTCCAAATAAGTGAACCAATTCTTGGTTTGTTGATACACAGCAGATTCAAGCAAAAAGATACCTCATACGTGGACCAGTTCGAGGATAGACCAGACCTGTTGTCTCTATGCTCTCTCAACCCTTCGCAAATGCAGGCAGTTTGTTTATCGGAAAAGAACTAGATTTCCAGTAAGATAGTATTAAAATTAAAAGGTTTTTAAACAACGTACAGCAGAAATATGTTTTCATTGATCAGATTCCACTAGGGACAGGAAAAACGTCTGCTGCCACAACAATTGTCCAATGTGCTTTCGCTGTTGACAACTCAAAAATCCTCATCACAGTCCCTTCAAACACTGCGGTGGACAACTTCATTGGCGCATTGTTGAAGAGTGTAGGAAACAATAATCGAGATGAAGAACATAATATTCTGCAAAATATTGTACCTTTGATAAGCCGAGCAAAGTACTACTCGCCCGAAGATGACATTCGGCCATTCACACTGTGAACCATTGCCCTAGGAGAAGATAATTTGCAAAACAGATATTTTTTTTATATTTTTTAAAATTATTTTTGAAAATTTTATGTTTTTAAAATTTTTTAATTTTCAGATAGGAATCATGACTGAGATGCTGGCGTAGTAGTCCAATGGTTCAAAAATCAAAATTGGCTTCAGGAACTGAGGCTAAGTGATCTCCGCTGATTATATCTGCCGATTAGGGTTTTGCATCCCTAATCGGCAGATATAATCAGGGGATATGCTTTTTGGGGGCTCATAAGTGTAGGAAATTGCTTTCGAAGAGTGTTTTTGGCGTATATAGTTGTTGGACATGGAGAAAGTGATTTTTGGAAAAATTCAAATTTTTAAATTTTTTTCAAAATTTTTTAAAATTTTTAAATGTTAAAAATTTTTTAATTTTCAGGTAGGAACCATGTCTGAGATGCTGGGGTAGTAGTCCAGTGGTCCAAAAGTCAAAATTGGCTTAACAAACTAGGTCTAAGTGATCTCTGCCAATTATATGCGCGGATTAAGGTTTTGCATCCCTAATCGGTGGATACATTTGGCCGATATGCGTTTTAAGGGCTTTTAGGTGTAGGAAATTGCTTTTGAAGAGTGTTTTTGGTGTTTTTATGATTGTTGGGCATGAAAAAAGTGAATTTTGAACAAATTTAAATTTTAAAAATTTTTTGGAATTTTTTTAAAAATTTTAAATTTTTCAATTTTTCAATTTTTAATGTTTACTCTAAAAGAAAGCCAAAATGGCATCACGGAATTCTACTGATGTAGGGCCCTGATCGTGGAAGGCCTATAATGAAGGAGGAGGAGAAGAAGGCCCATTCTGACTCATACATGTAACGGAGCTCCGAGGTCTGGGGGGGGGGGGTTGGAGCACTTTTTTGGGACCGGGGGTCAGTAATTCCCAAAATTTTGGGGGGAGGGGTCCCTGAAGGGAAAAAAATTCGATTTTTTCCATGAAAAATGTCCGAAAAACGGTTTAAAAAGTAGTAATTTTTGTCTAAAAAATGATAAAATATGTACTTATGGCGCGAAGCGCCAAGAAAATTGACGTTTTTGACCAATTTTTGTTCAAAAATTGACATTTTTCATGGAAAAAATGACATTTTTCAGTATTTTTCCGACTAAAACTATGGGGGTCCCTAGGGCTACCATATGGCTAGCCATAGGATTGGAAAATCCTGGGGGGGGGGGTCGCCCAATGGCTAGCCATTTGGTCAACGATTTCTGGGGGGGGGGGTTCCCATAGCACTTCCCCCCCCCCCCCCAATTACATGTATGTTCTGACTTGTTCAAGTATGAAAAATTACTATTACGCTAAAAATACCACATGGTTTTTTTGACATGCTATGGAGCTTCAGATGCATGATTGACCGGAATCTTTTTCAAATTTATCGTCATTGATGAAGGGGCTCAGGATACTGAAACAGCAACCATTCACAGGTCTTCACATTAGCGGATGAGTAATTTTTTTCATTTTCACAAATTTCACAAATGTTTAAAATTGTAATACATCTATTAAGGTTACTCTACTGGGCAATCCATGTCAGTTGGGCCCTTGCATCATATTCCAAGAAGCAGAAGAGTTGGGCTACGGTCAAACAATTTTTGAACGCCTTCACAACATGAATTTGCCATATGCCTTACTGAATGAACAATATCGCATGCATCTAGAAATCGAAAGCCTGGTCAGTCATTTAACATACTCCGATTCTGTACAAAACTGCATTGAAAATGGTAATGTTTAATATTAATGAATTTTATTGTTAAGTAATTTAAATATTTTTCTAGAAGTTTTTTTCCAATAAAATTCATTAATATTAATACATTTTATTGTTAAGTAATTTAAATGTTCTCCCATTACCAAAGAATTATCCAACAATGATAAGGGGGTTCCTGATAGCTTGGGTCATTGTCACCCGACAGGAATCATTGGAGGATAATTCTCGCTCTATACAAAACGTTCAGGAAGCAAGAGCTGTTGTCGATTTGGTGGCCAGTTTGATCGGCATGCAAAAGTTCAAAAATGAAGATATTCTCCTCATCACTTCATACAGCACCCAGGTCAAATTGCTTTAGAATACCGCACTAGAGGCATGCAAAGCAATAAAGGGGGTGACTTATCTACAGAACAGATACCTCTCTCCTACTGAAATGGAAAACAAGTTAAAAAAGGTTCCAATTGGCACCGTGAATGGTTTTCAAGTATAAAAGAATAATAGGTAATGTACACACAAATCAATAATGTTACTTTCTTTGAGGGCCAAGAATCTGGTATTGTAATATACAATATCGTTCGATCAAATCCCTACTTTTCCATCGGATTCCTCGAAAATTATAAGCAGTTGAATGTTGCCATCAGCCAGGCTCGATGCCTTTCACACATCATAGGAAATGCCACAATGTTCCCTTCATTGAGAGAGGGCCGAACTTTTGTATGCAAAGAACTGGACAATAATCGAGGATGAGAGAAATTGGGCAAATTAGTGGAATGGTAATTTTACACTTGTCGTTTTAAATTTGGTACTGCTTGGGGATAGTTAGTACTTCAATTATAGGTGTATTTCTAATCAGTGCACAGCGAACACCAATGGTATATGCGAACTATTACCTCACGAGAGGTTGTGACCTTGCATCAGAGCTGTTCAATCTGAAGAACAACAATCAGTTGTGCAAAGTGAGAAATTTGATGAACATAACATAAACATTCTATTAACACCTTACTGACAATTTACTTTTTAGAAATTGCCATCACCATCAGCATTTTAGCAAATGCCATCACCATCAGCATTTTGCGAACACCTTATCATGGATTTTTGTATTGTTTGCCTTCCAACATTTGTTAACGAAAAATGTGCTGTGCACATTACCCCTCCTACAACTCATGTTGCTGGTTGGGACGAAATATTTGTTTTTGAAATTCCTCGATGCAATCCCCAACACATGCTCAAATTTGTTCGCCAAAAAGTACAAAAGTTTGATAACTTGCAGTGAGGTAAAGATTGCATCTGATTATGCGAACATACGCATTTTGTTAGTTTTATGTTACAGAAACATGAAAATGCTTTTTGGACGCCACCATCCCAACGAAGGGTGAATCTTGCGAAATAAAGAAATTGTCTGTATTCTGAGACAAACTACAGTTACCTCACTTTATGGACAATTTGCACTATCACCATCCCCAATTTGCCGAATAATTTGGACTTAAAGGTATACCCAACATAAAAGTATACATAGCAGTCCTCCAGTTTAGCCTTTTTCATAACCTGATACACCTTTACATTGTTGTTCATTTTTAGTCCTTGGTCGCCATTGTGTGCTAATTTGTCTGCACATATGCCAGGATGTTTTTCCACTTCTGGTTAGGCTTTTGTCAAAACGGCCATACTCCTTGTAGGCAGTATTCCACAAAAACAACATTTCATTTATAAGCGAGGAAGCGACAAGGGCCCAAATGTTCTAATTCATGTGTGGTTACATAAGGATGACCCGAAAATACAACCTGGGATAGGACTGGAGTTTGGAAGATGTGCATGGATACCTTGTGCGCGCATTCCATCATTTGTTAACCAATTGGGCCTCCTGGAAAAAGAACAAGGATGTAAGGAAAGAAGCGGATAGATTAGCAACCTTGGCGCGACAGCAAGGTCATGCCATAAGTTACAATATTTTTTTCTGAATGTGTTTACAATTTTTAATGTCAGTATTCTCTCAGTTTCTGGAATTCCTGCTGTTGAATTGAGAGTTTTCAACAAAAGATGAAAACAATATTTGCTTCCCAAAAAACACTTATGAATTGTGGAAAATTAAAATAAACCAAAAATTTTCAAGGTTAATTGTGTTTTCAAATGTAGTAAAATTCTTTGTCTACCCGTACATGGGATGTTTCAACAGTTTTCTCTACTTTATATACATGTGGCTGATAGAACTGGTTAGGTTTGAAATAACAAAACAGAATTATCAAGGATTTAATGACTTTTCTATCCAAAAATGACCTCAAGTAGTTTGCTGACCTGGAGGTTGTTCAAACCTTTTGCAGTTTGACAAACCTCCAAATGCACTTATTCCATTTTAAAATTTTAGTTTTTTTAAAAATTTTAAATTTTTTCAACATTTTCATTAAAATGGATTAATCAATAAACAACTAAAAAAGAATATCTACAAATACTAAAAAGAAATTTGGAAAAATTACAAAAATAGAACAGGCTAAACTTTGTTCTCAAAGATTTAATGACTGTTCTATCCTACTGCTAGGAAAGGTGAAGATGTATATATTTTCAACTTTCCTGTTGAAACATCAAAGTTACGGGTTAACAAGCTATTTTAACATTGAACAAAATTTGAGTGATGAGTTTAATTGATATGCGCATATTATATCCCCATTATATCCACCAATTAGGGACTCAAAAACACTAATCAGTGGATATAAAAGGCGGATATGACAATATAGACAGTGGAACGATTAAAATATGAATTGTAACCCTTTTTCAGTTATTTTGGTTATGTTATAGTTTCTCTTATAACAGCCCAAATGTTTAATATCAATTAAGTATCAATTTAATAATAATAACAGTTTTAAAAATTAAATGTAGTTTCAAATGTAGTACACAGAATAATGCATTTATTCTGTTTCATCCCGGTGGTGATGTTTCAACAGTTTTCTCATTTTTATATACAACAAAACAGGATTACTGACGATTTAACCACTGTCCTATCAAAAATGACCTTAAATGGTCTACCAACCTGGAGGTTGTTCAAACCTTTTCCAGTTCGACATAATGCACAAAGTACATTTATTCCATTTTAAACGTTAAAGCTAGATTTTTGAATAAAATGGATTTATTAAGAGCCAAAACTTAAAACTTTTTTATATCCGACTGAAAACGATACTGAAAAAACTAAAAAGAAATTTGGAAAAATTACAAAAATAGGACAGGCTAAACTTTGTTCTCAAAGATTTAACAACTGTCCTATCATGATTGTACAGGAAATGAACACGTATATATTTTCAGCTTTCTTTTTGAAACATCAAAGTTAGGGGTTAACAAGCTATTATAACATTGAACAAAATTCGATACTTTATGCATATACGCAATATAATATTTCCCACAAAAAAATTTGTATTTTCCAATTAATAAAAAAATAAAATTTTCAATTTAACAATTAATGATATTGCAGTGCGACATTCCAAAATTTGACATAATTCCATGACATGAGTTTAACTGATATCCGCCAATTATATCCGCCAATTAGGGATGCAAAACCCTAATCAGTGGAAAGAAAGGGCGGATATGACTATTGAAATATAAATTCTAACTCCGTTTTTAGTATTTGGCAGCTATGAGCTCCTATAAAAACCCAAATGGGTCATATCAATTAAATAATAATGAAAGTTTTAAATTTTTAATTTAATTAATAGGCTGCATGTTTGGATATAAATGCTTTTATTCTATGTTATCCCCTAGATATGATGTTCCAATAGTTTTCTCATGTTTATATACATGTCGCCGAAATGGCCTTATTAGGATCTGAACAGCAAAGAGGAATTTAATATTAATGACTCAACAACTGTTCTATCAGTTTATTTTGTCATTTACGGCAATATTGAATTGCTTTATCTATCCTTGCAGTTGTTCAATCCATTTGCAGTTTAGGCTAAATTTCTTAACAGATTCTGGTAGACGTGATTTTTCAACACTTTTCTCATCTTTATATACATGTTGCCAATATGGGTTCATTAGGATTTGAGCATACAAAACAGGATTATAGATGATTCAATGGCTGTTCTATCACTTTGTCAATTATGGTATCATTAATATGATATACCTAACCAGGCAGTAGTTCATCCAACCTGGCAGTAGTTTAATCCTTTTGCAGTTTAGGTATAATTTTGTAATAGACATGCTTTTGTTTTGTGTTAACCCATACATACAATGTTTCAACACTTCCCTCTTTTCTATAAACATGTGACAGATATAAAATCAATAGGATTTGAATAGACCAAACGGGAATATAAAATTATAGACTTAACTACTGTTCTATCAATTTGCCGATTTCTGCAATTGCCAATTATGGCAATCAGGATAATGTTTCATAGTGGTTATTCAATCCTTTTACTGTTTTTCCTAATTTTTTTTATACACAAACATTTACAATGTGTTATACCATACAAATGACATTTCGGGACTTTGGTCTTGTCTTGGAATTAAAAACCAATAAACTGCTCAATGACTAACCTGATCATTTATTTAATCTTGTCAGGCAGAAAACTACACCAATTTTTGATTAAATAATAGAGCTAATTTATTGGCAAACATTTTAATTGCACTGATCATTAAAATTTACAATTCCATCATAGATAATAATAAACAGTTAAACCGATTCATAATAACTGTGAAAATTCTGAAAATACATCCACCAACTGCTACGCAGACATATAGGGTTATTTGCATTAAAACCGGTTCATGATCCACATCCGTACAGTAAATGCAATAAAACCAGGTTTTGTTTGCTCAAATAAGAAATATACACAGATACACATCTGTGAAGAAATTTTTTAATACACATTTTCTTTCTGTTATCCCATAGATATGATGTTGCAATGCTTTTCTCTTCTTTATGTACACATCCACAATAGACTTCATCATGAATTGAACCAACCAAATAAAAATCCCATAACTAAACAAGAATGCAACATCAAAGGTTTAACTACTAATCTATCCAATGTTCAACATCATACCGATGTTATCCAGGATTATTGAATTCATGGTTGTTGTTCAATCATTTTACAGTTTAGGTCAAACTTTTTAATAAACTTGCTTTTATTTAAAGTTAACCCATACATACGATGTTTCAACACTTTTCTCCTGTTTATATACTGTGAAAAATTAAAATATTTAGGATTTGAACACCCCAAACTGGAATATAACATCAAGGATTTAACAGCAGTTCTATCACCTGCCTATTTCGGCATTTGGGGCCTATGATAATATCAGTTTGTCAATTATGGAAATATCGAAAAAATTTATCTGACCTGGGGGTTGTTCAACCCTTTTACATTTGTGAAAGTGATAAATTTTAAGTTTTTAGATTTCAGTCAACTACATTTTTGAATAAGAAGTGCATTTATTCTTTGTCTTCCGATAGATATGATGTTACACATGTTTTCTCACCTTTATATACATGTGGCCGAAATTGCTTCATTAGGATTTGAACCAACAAAACAGGATTATTGATGATTTAATGACTGTTCCCTCAAAAAATGAGCCTTAATGACCTGACTATTTGGTTGCTCATTCAAACCTGGAGGTTGTTCAAACTTTTTGCAGTTTAACAAACATTGAAATGCATTTATTGCATTTTAAACGTTTTTCAATAGACACGCTTTCATTCTGTGTTAACTTGTACATTTGATGTTTCAACACTTTCCTCCTCTTTATTTACATGTGAGAGAAAAAGCCTCAGTAGGATTTGAACAAACCAAAGAGGACAAAGAGGATAATAAAGTCATCGATTCAAGGACTGTTTTATCATATATTGATGAACACAAACCCAAATTGACCTCACGGTTGTTCATTCCTTTTACAGCTTTGACAAACTTTATTTTTATACCAACATTTATTCTATCTTCTCCCATAGAGATGATGTTTAATTGCTTTACTCATGTTTATATTCTTCAACGGATGTTCAAGTTTATCTTCAACGGATAAACTTGAACAAACCAAATAGGAATTGAACATGTCCCTGCTTTATTGGATGTTTAAGTCAAGGACTTAGCAACTGTTCTATCTGTTCTAATCAATCTAAACCTCACGGTTGTTCAATCCTTTTACAATTTATGCATATAATAATTTTGATATCTGCATATCTGCCCTACATATCTGCCGATTAGATGTTGTGCAGATGGTGGATATTTCTCCACCAGCCCGCATGATATCTGCCAATTAGATGTGCATATCCCTCAAAAACGTTGACAACTACGACAAAATATTGGAAAGTTGATGACAAAATATCCGCAATCAGCAAAACATATCCATTGATTAGACATGCCAATGGCGAATCTCCACTTTTTTTGTATTCACCGATTAGACATCAGTATCCGCTCTGAAAAGGAGGATTCCACCTTTTTCATCCGCCAATTAGAGAGTGGATATGTGGATATTTATCTGCTGACAATATCCGCATCCGCCAACTAGACCATATCCACCATCCGCATCTGAACGAGGATTCCACGGATTAGTGACACCCTTTTTCAGATTATTTTATATTTGACGTTTTATTTTGCTCTGGGGCCAGTTTCTCAAAGCTGATGAAAATTTCATCAGGGAAGTAAGTTCGTCAACGAAATCTTCCAGTTCATTGACAAAATTTCAGGAACCTGATTTTTTGGGTTTGCTGAAGCTTATGAACCATTTTTAATTCGTTGACGAAATCTCGTCAAAGATTTCATCAATGAACTTTGTTTCATTGGCAAATCAATACTTGTAATTTGCAGCAACATAAAGGCTTTCGATTTTGCTGATTAGTCAAAGTAACTACTGCATTTTGGATTTTTTTGTTCTCCATTTCCTCATCTATTCACAACCTTTTTTCCTCAAATGAGGTCTTTTGAGGAAAAAACCAAAAAAAGAGCTTGTCAGTAGGAGTCGCTTTGCAGTGGCTCTGAAATATCATGTGTCTCTGCAATAGATCCTAATGTTACATAAATATTTGTAACATGGATCAGAAATTAACAGACTATAAGAGAAATGTTACAGTACCATGAACAACCAGGCCGCAAATGAGATAGTTTTTGAGAAAAAGAAAAAAGGGAAGATGGAAAAGAAGGAAAAGAAATAATATAGAAAGAAAAAAGTACAAAACAGAAATTGAAATGCAAAAAAAGAAAAACACAAACAAATATAAAATAATAAGAGAAACGGAAAAAATGTCTGGAAACAAAAGTGGAGAAACAAACAGAAATATCACAATATGAAAATAAAATGGAAAAGCAGTGGAACATAGAATTGTGTGATTCAAAATGATGAGAATAGAAAGGAAGAAACTGAAACAGAGGAAACAATGAGAGGGAAAAGAAGAAACGTTATACAGAAAATAAAAAAAATAAGGGGAAAGGATTAGCAGAATGATTTTTTAGTGTCCACATCATTTCTCTTGTGTATGTAGAATTTTCATAATGTTGTCACACCATGTACTGTTGATTTTATGATTTAAATTAGTATATAGATAATTGACGCAAAATGTTAAATTTAAAACTGCTCCTAAAATCTGCATGATGGGCACTAAAGTGATGTCAGGGCCGAAGTAAGGCCAGTGCCAAAGTGACATGGGCGCCACAATGATTTGCAACACAATCCTTCAAAACATTGGAACAGTTGGAACAGTGGGCACAATTGCTACTATTTACAGCCTTGATAGAACAGGTACAGTGCTCTGGCACAGGAAATTCACCAGGAGTATCATATACAACTAAGTGAGGGGTGGCTCAATCACTTAGAGGGTGCTCGCGGGAGCAAAATAAGAAACAGGCTCAAAAAAACGAGACCCTGGGGTTCTACCAGGGGGATGACCCCTGCAAAATAACTGGGCACCTCAACTTGTGAATAACCATAGCCCTGGTAGGATTATTACTGCAGAGTGAAAGGAAAACAACACTCAAGGGGGAACTGTACACGTGAAAACACAGGGAAAAAATACAAATCAGGCATAATTTGGCAGCTTAGCTATGGTCCTAGAGACCCCTAAAGCCATAGGTATACTTAGCCGCAACGGGCGAAAAAGTGTGCGGCCCGCATGTTAGGGATGTGCTTACGGCAGTAGCAATCCCACATCTATGCAAAATTGGTGAATCGACAAAGTTATGATTCGACCAAAAAAGAGAAGTGTGGTCATTATTGCATATTCTCGTAATTTTGGTATGTCGTGGGCGAGTCGCGTCCGTTTATATTGTATTATTCTTTTTCGCCTAGTAAAGGCAAGCGTCGACAGCCCGACACCCAAATTTACATATTATTAGTAATATTATTATTTACTATTTATTTTATTATTACTTGCGCAATAAGCGGAAGCAGAAGTTGTCTTACACGGGAGCCAAGCCAAGGTAAAGTCCCAGTCCTTTGGATATTATTATAGTGAGTTCTGTTTGTTTGTGTAAACCTTTATGAGGCATCTGGGGAGACCCTGAGTGCCCTTCGATTGCAAGAGTTAGAGTTTCCAGTTACTTATTAGTGACTGAAGGTTGTGCTTATTTCTGCTTAAGGACTGTTGCACTGTGTTTAGTTGATTACTAATAGGAAGCTCCTTTCAGTGACCTACAGTAGTCGACTGAGTACAAGCCAATAGGACTTGAATCATATTGCTGACGTCTTTGACATAAGCAGAGAAGTAAACATAACATGCACACTTTTTTGCAGTTTTCAAAAATTGCGGCCCGCAAGTCACCCGCAACCAGAAAAAAATTTTGTAGGTGGCAACCCGCAATCGCATTGCGGTTTAGTGCGGTTTATGGAATGCAAAGAGTTCTCGAGTGGAGTACTTTTTGTGGTTCTGGTAGCCCCACTTGATACAGTATATGCCGTTTTGCGCTGAATAACACAAGTTATGGGAAGAGAGAGGAAAAGAAGAAAACAATGAGAAAAAGTGGCAAATGGATAGAAAAGGGAATGACAACCATGGTCGTGTTGGAAAACAGGCCAGGAAATAAGAAAATGAATAAAGGCTTATGGGGTAACCTATAAAAAGTGGTGTCCAACAGTCAAATTGTTAAAACACAAAAAACTGCCAGCCTCGCCATGAAACACTATGTGTGGTTCTTTGTGAGGATGAGATGGGAGTAGTGCAGCCTCAAGGATGAGGGCTAGCCAATGCAATGGAAGTCGCAGACATTGGGGTACTGTAGGTAGGAAACTACTCATAACCTCCATCTTGTATGCTACATAGCCTATCACAAGGAGTGACTGCCTGTAGATGATGAGAAAGATGTCAGCAATCCTAGCCCTGGAAAAGGCCCGGTGGAAAGCTGGAACCTAATTCTTAATGGGAAGTCCCTGGGAAGAGAAGCTCGATGAGAAACTGAAGGGGTAAATATCAACAAAGGAGTAGCAGAGAGAGAGAGTTGGGGCCCAAGCCCAATGTCGTCACTTAGGAAGAAGACTTATCAAAAATAAATATGCAAATTCATTATTTTTTAAAATATTTATAAAAATACGTTGATGTAAAGGCGCTTCGAGGTCAATCCAAGCTCCATAGTATCGAAATACGAGTTTGGTGGAACAAACTTGGTATTTATGCTAGCGGGAGTAGGAGTGTCAGTAGCTCCTGTGTACGACGGTAGGAGGTGGCGACTACAGTAATCGTCGACGCTTCTTGTAGGAGAAGAATGTCAGAGCGAGGGCCAAAAATAGTTGACCCTGGCCTTTCTTGTGCAAGTAGAAGCCAGCAAGCATGCATTTCTGTAGAGACCTAGAAAAGGATCTCTGGAAGGCCGCCAACTTTGTTTGCCAAAGTTGCTCGTCAAATACAGAAATAAATGCAAAAAAATCGCTAACATAAAAAGCATGCAAATACAATAAAGACGAGCATACTGTACGAAGTTAAAAGTATACCCTAATATCACATGGGTGGCTATGCGTGACAAATGTACCAAACTTGGATATCATATGTCTGTCACGTGCCGACGAATTTCGTCAAATGACATGTGACTCACATCACAATTTTTCGTTATGTTTTTCGTTACATTTTGTGTTACTGTAATTTGCATCAATTTTGCGTTTAGTTTTTAAAATTTTTACGTGCAATTTATGTGTGTACTTTTTATGTTTCATTTCTGTTTCTGTTTGCGCACTTTTATTTCCGTTTCGATTTATTTTTTTTCTATCGCACACATAGACTACGGTATGTACTCACTAGTCAAGAATTTACGTTAGAGATAAGCTCTCCGAGCTCATCCCTGTAATTGGAGCACAACATGCACCTCTTATCAGTAAAAACTAGCGACGTTTCACAACGTGAAACAACTAGTTTGAAATTCTCACTAGTGACGTTCCTATGTTAAGCATGGAGAGTGAAAACTCGCCCCAATGCTTAACGTTGTGAACTGGAAAATGTCTATGTGACCATAGGCATCTTCTGCAACGATTTCCGCTGCAGAAGTTAGCTTGGGGGAGTGTTAACTCCGCCCAAGGCATACTGTAGTTTATGGAGCCCTTTAAAAGGGCATGTTTCGTTAGTTTGTCACTCATTATTGGGCCTAAACGGTGTTGCATCTTTTTAGCCTTGCGTCTTACATTTTGCCATCCGTTGTTATTATTATATTTTATATTTCCACTGCCTTTGCTGCTCATCAAATAAATTAGCATATTCTCGCCTCTGGCCTTCTTATACATTACCACTACAGTAACCCGACCGTAGGAATTCATCCCCGTCGCCATTAATCAAGAACCCCGTCGCCCTCACCAAGGAAATGTTTGATACCGCCGCCTGCCGATTTGCAGCTGCATTACCCCACGCCCAATCGCTCGGATTCCCGTACCCATCCATCCCCGTCTATAGGACCCCACCCTTTGACCTCCAGGACCCCTCGCCCAGTGCTGAGTAGTTTGAGAAGAGGATTAGTAAGTCTTCTCAGGGGTTATTATTGTTGAGGGTATATTTGTGGGAGTCTCCCCTAAGCTAGTCTCTCTCGGAAGTACCCTCAATTGAGAAAGCCCTCAGACCCTTAAGGTCAGGGCCAATAAGGGGATTTAGGTTAACAATCGGGTCCCCTACAGTATGCCATTCCTCAAATGGCACCATCTCTCATTCTCAGTGAATGAGGACTAGGGATTGGCACCCCTGACCGGGCCGCGTTGTCCATTATTCTACAGCTGAACCCAAGGACAAGACCGAGGTACACCATAGGTTTACCTGTGGTAGTACCAGCTGGGTTAGGTTCCCAAAACAGAGACCATTAACGGAGCCACCTCATGGGGTCACAGCATGTCCCTTGCAGTGTCATGGCCGTATTTCCTATGGAATATGCTATGGGGTTTCCCATCAATGTGACTGATCACCAATTCAGTTAATGTAACATGGCACCCACTCTGTTTAATGTGACATGTCAATGACATGACAATTTTGAGATTTTGACCTTTTAAAGTTACCAAAACGCATCTTTTCGATTTTGAATTCCCCAAATTTTTTTCCACAAAGAGAACCATACCCAAAATTTTTTTCCTCATTTCCAAATTTTTTCCTCAAAAGTCCCCATTTGAGGAAAAAATGGTGTATGGGGTTACCCCCTCACTGCGTCTCCCATTTCAAAGCATGCGAGCAATCGAAGGATTTGATCAGAGAACCTTTTTTCAACTGACATAAAATGCAAATTTCAGAGCGGATAATAACGCTCACTCATTCTATTAGAATCCCCGGAAGAGCGTCGCGGTTTGCCAGAACTCATGATTTAACAGCAAGTATATCATGCTATTGTTTGCACACAGAAATCAATGGAATTACTGTCCAGAATGTCGCGAAAATTCATTTGTATTCACCGTTTTTTTTTCCTCAAATGGGGTCTTTTGAGGAAAAAAATTTCGAAATGAGGAAAAAAATTTTGGGTATGGTTCTCATTGAGGAAAAAATTTTGGGGAATTCTAAACCGGAAAGATGCGTTTTGGTGGACTTAAAAGGGTCAAAATCTCAAAATTTTCCGGCGCTTCGCGCCGGTCATGGGTATAATCTTAACTATTTTCCATCAAGCGCGGCCGTCAGCATATCTACTCCGACTTACTAATTAATGCTTAACAGTTTCCACCAATCAAGTTAGCTCGTTTAATTTTCTAATCGTTAACAGTCCATTATGTGCCCAAAATTGAGATTTTTCATCAATTCTCTCAATTTTTTCTCTCGATGCTTGTAATTTTTTAAACGTTTGCAACCTAAACTTTTGAATGAATGAAGAAGATTCATTACCTGTCAGGCGAAATAGAACACCAGAAAAGAAAAAAAAGGTTAAAACGGGAGAACAAACGATTAAAATGAAATAAGAAAACGAAGAAAAGTTCCGAAAACTCAATCGACGGCTACTTCAAAACGACAAATACAATATCGCAGGGAAAATATGTGCTACAGTTAACAAATTAATGACGGTAATAGGAAGCGCAGGTTACATGTTTTGTAACAGGCTAACGCGCTCCCCCGAGATAATCAGAAAATCAATCTTAGAGATTTTTGTTTTGAATGTGTGTAAATTGGAAGAACTAAGAACTTCGGCTGAAAGTTCATTCGAGATATTAATGTACCTGTTAGAAAAATCGTGTAATCTAATATTTGTTTTAGCTTTACCTGTTTTGAGTTTGTAGTCATTTTTACGACGGGTGCACTCGAAATTACTGCTAATAAAGAAGTCCGATTTTCGCAGACAGGATTGGCCTCTAATAATTTGAAACATCATGCATAAGGCAGCACGTAGTTGGCGTATTTTTGAGCTATTAAGGCATGGCATAGCTTAGTTAAACGCTCATCATATGAAAGGATAGACCCAAAACCACATATTCTCTTTGTGAATCTTCTCTGAACTTTTTTTTGCGTTTATTGAAGATGGAAATCGAAGACATCATTCTAGACTGCGATCTGTTCATGAATATCTGTTAGAGAGATTTATTTTCAAGCGTTTTAGAATATAAAAACCCGAAAATTTTTTCGGCGCTTCGCGCCGGAATTTGAAACAAATTACAGTTCATCAGTTTGATTTTAATTTATTTCTCAACGTTGTAAATTTTCATTTTCCAGCGTTTTAGAAAGTGAAAATCGGGAAATTTTTATGGCGCTCCGCGCCGGACCAAGAACTAAATAAAATTAGACGATTCTAATCGGAACCACAGAAATGTCAATAGAGCGGATAAATTCCTATGAACTCTATCGTTAACATGCTTCACCTGCTTCTGTAGAAAACCAACTTCGTGAGCTCATTTTTAACTAACATAACCAGAATTTTCTCAATTTTTTTCCTCATTTTTGCAGGTTTCTGACTCCAAATACAACGATATGCTTGGTTATGCTCCTAAAATGCATAAAAAAGCATCCATAGCCACATTATAAACGTTTTTAAAAATGAGGAAAATTTTTGGAAAATGAGGAAAAAAATTTTGGGTCCGGTTCTCATGTGGAAAAAATCTTCGAGGAAAAAAAAACGGTGTTTGTATTTGGTTTTTCTTGAAACGAAATTTTTTTCTGACCGATTGTCTACATTATCCTGCAAAGTAAATAAGTTCAGGCAGGTTAAAAATTGCATTAAATGTTGGAAAAATTAATTTATACTTAGCATTGCCGAATGTCGAGTGAGAACAGTCATCAATTTGAATGCTCGGAAAAAAATTTTAATCAATTTGATTGGTCGAATAAATGAAACTTTATGCGTTATGTACATACCTGTACTTGGGGGGGGGGGGGGGGGTTGGGGGGGACCCCCCCAACTTGGCCAACCCTGTACCCAAAATCATTCCCCCCCCCCCCCAATTTGGAAAAAATTAAAAAAATTTTCAAAAAAGTGTATATTTTTTGGCCTTTTTTTTGGGAAAAAAATACCTGTAAGACCTCCGACCAGTTGGGGGGGGGTAGGAAAAAGTCGAAATTCTTCCCAAAAAAGGCCAAAAAACATACATTTTTTGGCAAATTTTTTTAATTTTTACGCAACTGTGGGGGGGGGGGTTGGGGGGGTGTAAATGATTTTGGGTACTGGGTTGGCCAAGTTGGGGGGGGGGGGGTCCCCTCAACCCCCCCAAGTACAGGTATGTTATGTACAGTGTTTTTTTTAGTCAAAACATGGCTTCTTGGCATGAGGAAATTTTGAATGGCGCAAACAATTCTGAGCGTTCGTGCTAATCACCGTTTTTTTCCTCGAAGATTTTTTCCCAGTGTTTTTTTTTGTGCCAAAACATGGTTTTTGGGACCGTTTTTTTCCCTCAAATGGGGTCTTTTGAGGAAAAAAATTTCGAAATGAGGAAAAAAATTTTGGGTATAGTTCTCATTGTGGAAAAAATTTTGGGGAACTCTAAACCGAAAAGATGCGTTTTGGCGGACTTTAAAAGGTAAAAATCTCAAAATCAAAAAAGGTTAAAATTTAAAAGGTCAAAATCTCAAAATCAAAAAAGGTCATGGGTATAATTATAACTATATTCTATCAGGCGCGGCCGTTAGCATATCTACTTCGACTTACTAATTAATGCTCAACAGTTTCTATCAATCAAGTTAGCTCGTTTCATTTTCTAATCGTTTACAGCCAATTATGTCGGTGAGAATAGAGATTTTTCATCAAGTTTCTCAATTTTTTCTCTCGATGATTGGAATTTTTTAACGTTTGCAATCTGAACATTTGCCTTTATTAAAGGTGGAAATTGAAGACATTACTCTAGAACGCGATTTTAAAACATTTGTTCACGAATTATCATACCTGTAAGACCTCCGACCAGTTGGGGGGGGGAGTAAATCCGAAATTTTGGGGGGGGGGGGTAGGAAAAAGTCGAAATTTTTCCCAAAAAAGGCCAAAAAACATACACTTTTTTGGAAATTTTTTTTTTTCCAAACTGGGGTGGGGGGTTGGGGGGGGGGAAATGATTTTGGGTACAGGGTTAGCCGAGTTGAGAGGGGGTCCCCCCCCAACCCTCCCCAAGTACAGGTATGCGAATTATCTGTTGGAGAGGTTTATTTTTCAGCGTTTTAGAATACAAAAACCCGAAAATTTTTCCGGCGCTGCGCGCCGCAATGGGAAGCAAATTACTCTTCATCACTCTGATTTTAATTTATTTCCCAACATTATGAAGGTTCATTTTCCAGCGTTTTAGAAAGTGAAAATCAAAAAATTTTTCCGGCGCTGCGCGCCGGACCAATACCTAAATAGAATTAGATGATTCTAATCGGAACCACAGAAATGTTGATAGCAGATAAATTCATGAGAACTCTGTCGTTAACTTGCTTTATCCGCTCCTATAGAACAATTCTTCATGAGCTCATTTTGACTAACATAAGCAGAATTTTCTCAGTTTTTTCCTCTTTTTTGCAGGTTTCTGACCACAAATACAACAAAAAAGCTTACCTGTAAGACCTCCGACCAGTTGGGGGGGGGGGGTAGAAAAAAAGTCGAAATTTTTCCCAAAAAAGGCCGAAAAACATACACTTTTTTGCAAATTTTTTAAATTTTTTCCAAACTGGCGGGGGGGGGGGGTTGGAGGGTAAATGATTTTGGGTACAGAGTTGGCCAAGTTGGGGGGGGGGGGTCCCCCCAACCCCCCCTAAGTACAGGTATGCGTAGCCACATTATAAGCCTTTTTTAAAATGTGGAAAATTTTTGGAAAATGAGGAAAAAAATTTTGGGTCTGGTTCTCATGTGGAAAAAATCTTCGAGGAAAAAAAACGGTTTTTGACACAAAAAAATTTGGAATGGCTCAAAAAAATTTGAGCGTTTGTGCCGATTGGCACACATTTTTTGGCTGGTCAAACATTAAATTTCTTTGATTTTTAGACATTTTAGGGGCTGAAAATGCAAAAATTTTTCGGCGCTTCGCGCCGATTCGTATGTTTGACCCGAACGCGAACGATTTCTCTCCGAACAGTGTATTAGTATCGTTGCAGCAAACTTTATAGGCTGTCATGACTGATGACTGAAAAGAAATTATGAATATTCTCTCTTCATTCAGTCAGATTCGGATTTAAAACTGAAATTGTTACTTTATGTGTTTGATTGATTCAAATAGAAAAATCGATATCGTTGATAATGGCACAATGTTTCGATCGAAAATTAACACTCTTTGCGACTTTATTTTCTCTATTCTTTACATGGTTGTTAAATATACATAACATAGATATTCGTTCGTAGTCGAAAATTGAATCAATTTGAACTTCCTGAACAATTCTAGAGCTATTTAAATTGTCTCAGCCTCCCTTTTTGGGATTTCGTGAACTATTTTGTTGCACAGTTTTTTCTCTTCTTACTGACATGGTTAGCTGAAAAATAGGTTGTGCACGATTTTTACAAAAAATAATGCGTTAAACAATAACTTTTTATCAAACTTTTGGGCTAAAACTTTTCCGCAGTTTTCAGTATGTCTCTAGTAAAAAAAAATTTTTTGTGCCATTGGCACAAATTTTTTTGGCATCTTGTGCCAATTGGCACTAATGTCCGCGCCAAAAAAAAACGCTGTTTTTTCGACATGAGAACCGGAACCAAAATTTTTTTCCTCACTTTCCCAAAATTTTCCTAATTTTTAAAAACGTTTATAATGTAGCTACGGATCATTTTTTATGCATTTTACGAGCATATCCAAGCATTTTGTTGTATTTGGAGTCAGAAACCTGCAAAAATGAGGAAAAAACTTGAGAAAATTCTGGTTATGTTAGGTAAAATTAGCTCATGAAGAATATATTGGTGTTCTACAGGAACGGGTGAAGCATGTTAACGGTAGAGTTCTCAGAACTAAATCCGCTATTTACATTTCTGTGGTTCCGATTAGAATCATCTAATTTTATTTAGTTTTCGGTCCGGCGCGAAGCGCCGGAAAAATTTTTGTATTTTCACTTTCTAAAACTCTGGAAAATGAACCTTCACAACGTTGAGAAATAAATTAAAATCAAACTGATGAAGTGTGACTTGTTTCAAATTCCGGCGCGAAGCGCCGGCAAAATTTTCGGGTTTATATATTCTAAAACATCGGAAAATAAATCTCTCCAACAGATATTCATGAGCAGAAGTTCTAAAATCGCAGTCTAGAATGATGTCTTCAATTTCCATCTTCAATAAAATTCCAAGCATCGAGAGAAAAAATTGAGAGAATTGATGAGAAATCTCAATTTTGGGCGACATAATTGACTGCTAACGATTAGAAAATGAAACGATCTAACTGATAGAAACTGTGAAGCATTAATTAGCCAGTTGAAGTAGATATGCTAACGGCCGCGCCTGATAGAAAACAGTTAAGATTATTCCATGACCGGCGCGAAGCGCCGGAAAATTTTGAGATTTTGACATTTTCAAGTCCACCACAACGCATATTTTCAGTTTTGAATTCCCCAAATTTTTTTCCACAATGAGAACCATGCCCAAAATTTTTTTCCTCATTTCGAAATTTTTTTCCTCAAAAGACCTAAAAAAACGGTGGTGCCAATTGGCACAAATTTTTTGACTGGTCCAAGGCTCAAACTTTCCTTGATTTTTTGTCATACATGTCGATTCAGGTGATAGTTAGATAGTTCTTATTCCGGAACAGATGGCTCTAGAAATACTACATATAGCAAAAAACGAAGTTAGATTGAGAATCAACATTCTTTTTTCGACCCGAAAATCAAAGTTTCGTTAGTAGAGTTCAGTAGGACCAGGGTTAGCAAAAACCAAACTTTTTAAATTTCGACATTTTGGTCTTTTAGTGATTTTTTATGTTCTTTTGATGTTTTTTTGGTTTTTGTATTGTTTTTTAGTGTTTTTTTCTGGTTTAATTCTTTAAAATGTTTGGTACATCGAAATAACTATGTAAAAAACTGCTGGAAGCTCCCTGTATCATCTAAGACTAGTCAGGGAGCCTCAAAATGGCAGCTAGAAGTATTGATCTTACCCTAAGTTTCATTATTTCATGTTATACAAAATCCCTATTGTAGCAATAGAAATACAGTAATAGCGGGCACATAAGAATGGAACGATGAGTGAAGAACATGAGAAAAGTAAAAATGGAACAGAGCATGCTATATGTAAGGGGCAAATTCAAGGAAAAGAAAAAATATTATAAATAAAGAGAAATATACAATACGCAATGTATGTAATCAAAACACATAAAAAATCAACCACAGAATTGTATCAATGCATCACATATATATATATGCATAATTCACAGGAAAGCTGATATGACACAACTTTTAAGTATACCGTTTTCGATAAGAGGGTTTTAACTTGATAGATTAATACATATGTTATTAATATTACAAACTGCAGTTGAAAGTCACACATAGACATTTCAGATTTTTCCAAATTTTTGCTTTTCAAACCTGTCTGTAACTACAGCAAATCAGTCTAATTATATATACTATCCTCTCCTGCATGATAGATACATATTTTTCTACGATTTTTTTCTACCTAGTAGTGACGTGAAGTCACATAAAAATGAGCCACTCAAAAGCTCTTCTCTTTGTTAACCTACAGTATGCTTAATTGATCTGTACAAAATTTCATTATTGTCTCATTTATATTTTGAAATTTCGAGCTAAGAAAATTAAAAAGCTTACCGTAACAATGAATTCAGGATTATTATACTCAATCATAGTTTGTAAAATTTTGATAATAGGGATCAATGGATGTCGCCCCGTATGGTCGGAGTACACTCTACGAAAGATTTAGCGTCGAATTTTTTTGTGAGCAAATTATAGCAAACTCAACTCATGTACTAAATGTGTGCTTGCAAGATGGATACAAAGGAAAGGATATCGATTGATTAGTATCACATCTTTTGTGTGCGAAATGTATCGTAAAAATACGACCTTTTCTACTTTGTAGTGAAGTCAATTCAACTAAATTGATTGTTTTGTTAATTTAGATGGACACCAATACGTGCCTAGAAGATCGACTAATGTGAAAAAACAGTTTCCCAATGATTTTGGAAAAAAACCAAAAAGCCAAAAAACAGAGATTTTCCAATTTTTTGGTTTTTTTAAAAAACCGAAAAAACCAAAGCCTTGCCAACCCTGAGTAGGACGTAAAATAATTCACGCCAAATGAAAAAACCCGCCTACCATAGGGTTTTTTATGATAGGGGCGGGGGGGGCGGCCGCCCCCCCCCATTGAGGCAGTAACTCTAAACCGAAAACATGCGTTTTGGTGGACTTTAAAAGGTCAAAATCTCAAAATTTTCCCCTTGCGCACGGCCATGGTTACACTAGTATAAAAAATTGGGGCAGTGCCAGTAGTAGATACCCTGATTGAAACAACCAAAAGTGGACAATTGCTGAAGTTTTCACTGGTTGAAGAAATAAAATTTTTAGTGCCTGATTTGCGAATTTTGATTAACTATCAGCTTGGAATTGATTATGTCTTTTGATGTTTTTATGAAATGTTGATCTTTATAAAAAATGGTTGATTTCTAGCTATCTTTTTGGTGTTTTAACTGATAGCTAGTTAAAAACATCAGCACATTCCATTGAACAGATCTGAACATAAGGATACATTAAACGAAATATTTAACACCGTATGTTGTTATATACAACTTTCGAGCAAAATCTGAGATGATCAAATGGCGACTTCTGTTGCATTTAACGTGGAAATTACTCTTTTAACCTTTCTCCCCACTGGGACACTTCAGTGGAAAAACAGTTGAGTGAGAGAAGCTATCCATCACCATTCAATCCTTGTAGATTGTTCCGCAGGAGAACCATATTCAAAACCTTTTTTCATTTGCTAAAAAATTTCTTTGTCAATAACACAAAATTTCGTTCACAGAAAAACTTCTTGCGAAATCAATTACCCATAACCATCAAAATTTCTTTTTGTCTGAGCCAGGCAAATACGATCCGGTTGTGTCGAATTTCTCGTTGATTCATTCAGACACTTTAATATTCTTCTCCTTTCCAAGATAACGTCGTCACCCAACCATAGGCATGACAAGCAAGAACGGTGTGAACGATTTCACTTCCGCCTTAAGTGTTTTAAAAGATGATGTTGACACGCAGTTATTTACGGACACTTTTCGTCTGTACAAGATATTATCAAATTATATTTCCTCGCTGATAGCTTCAGATATCACGGGTAAGAAAAGGCTCTCTTGTAATTTTTAAGCTTATTTTCCTAGTGTAATATTCATTCGCTCAAAATTAGTGCTTTTTGTATGTACTAAATTTTAAAAAATCAACAAATTATGTCATAAAATTTCAACGAATAATACTAAAATGTTAGATTTTATTTATTAAAATCGTGAACAATATTTTTCTCATTCTTCCAGGTGAATTTTCGGATACTCATTTTTTATCTTCGTCTTCGGATTGTTCGCCGGCGGATATTCCTACGCCGTTACGAGGATCGAAACGGAAAGAGTACAACGAACTGTTCGACCTGATGAATAATCCACATTTTTTAAATTTGCTATACATTTACGACGTCGTGGCTCGAAAACGGTTCGGACCTATTTTGCCCGAAGTTCCAAACGAAGTGGACGAAGATGAAGGAACCGACATCAAATTAATACGGTTGAATAAGAATCAAGAACCGTTAGGAGCGACTATAAAAGTAAATCAAGATTTAGGGGCACTGTTTTTTAATGCCGCACTAATAAATTTGGGTCTGCACTAATGAGAATTTTATTAGCGCAGAGATGAAAATTTTAGTCATAGGACGAAAAACATGGCTCTTTTTCGTTGTTTTTTTGCGACAAACTGCAACAAACGAAGCAGACACTACTGCCTGGAGTTTGGAAATAAGAAGTTGTGCACTACAGAGCTTTTTGTAAATTGTATTCAACCACTAGAAACTCAAAAGAACAGCACAAGCACAGTAACCGTTTATTGAATTGATATAATTGTAAAATCTTACATAGAACCTAGTAACATTGAAAACCAACCTAGTACAACCCACCCACTCTTGTCTATATAGTATTAGTATTGCAAGAAATCGATTAAAACATTGTAAATTATGGAAATACAAATGTTATAGAAAATGTATGCGGGCTAACAAAACTTTCCTACACTAAAGGCCCTGTCATACTTCACCGCGCGGTACTGCGCGGCGCCGGTTGTTCTATCCATACCAAAAAGCGGCGCCGACCGGCGCCGCGCGGTACCACCTTTGAAGTATGAATAGGTTTTTGTAATTCGTGCGCCGTGCGGCGATGCCATCAAGTTTCAACTGAACCGAAATTTTCGAACAAGTTATGTGTTCTAAAGTTGCAGCATAATGTTGTTGTAACATATTGTTGCATACTGTGACATCTATACATTTGAATCATATTTTTCACTTGAATGATGAATTCTGACACTTGTCAAATTATTTTACCAAATTGATTACTTAACTTTCAATGAAAATTTACTATGAAGTTGATCACTCAATTAGCAATGAAGACATTAATGTGTAAAAATTATAAATATGCAAAGTAGGTGTAAACATGTTCCTACAGCAAGTGTACTCGTACATTTCGATTGGGTCTTTATCCCCCCAACGCCCCTTTTCCGCAAATATCCCAATTGTCCGGAATTCCATATTCCCCGTAGGTCCCAATTTCCCGAATAATGAATAAATTTCATATTTCCCCGAAAAATGCATTAGTCTCCATTCCCCGAACGTCCCGATTTCCCGAATACTAGGGAAAGGAGATGGATCCATTTTGAATCTGGGTCCTAAACAGCAGGTCCGACCGGACCCAGATTAGATCTGGATCCTATATATAGCACATATGTGAATGAATAATCGTGTATATATATTCAATTTTTCAAAATCAAAAAATCAAAAAATAAATTGACTCAGCAGTTCAAGAACTATTAATCGTTGGAATAAGAAGCAAATTGAAGCAAGAGCCCAAAATCTTTAGACTAGGCTTTTTTGCAAGCTTTTATCTGCACCATGCAGCATAGTTTTTTGTACTTTACAGACTTTTTGGCTTGAGTACAAACAAAAATTTGGGCCTTGTTTGTACCAGTACAAACAATTTTCTGGTATGAAAATCCAATTTGATATGTTAATCACAGTGTAGCCAATGAAGTACAAACAAATTTTAGACCGTCGTTGGTACCAGTACAAACGGGTCGAGTACAAAAAAACAGTGCCGTGCAGGTATGATTGATTTTTATTTTTATTTTGCACTTTTTATTTTTCGATTTTTTTCGTATTTTTCATCTTTTTCGCATTTTTCGTATTTTGCATTTGTCGAGACGAGCAATACACATTTTTTGAGACGAGCAAAATCCAAAAGTAAAAAAGCGGCGCCGCGCGGTGCTGCTTGTTAGTATGAATAGGACGACAGGCACCGCGCAGTACCTCGCAGCGAAGTATGACAGGGCCTCAACACATCCAAGCAATCATTAGCGATAGTGCTAAAAGTATGCCGCCAAAATAACAGCGTTTAGACGTAGTGACAAAGTGCAAAATGTATAATGGACTTGTATTTTCAATTCTAAGCTGTCTGTGAAAAAAGTCTTTTTCGAATTATTGGCTTGAAAAAACTTTCTTGTAGACAGTTTTTTTTTTGCACGAGCTCTTTTGCACGGTGCAAAAAACTCACCAAAAAAGTTTTGCACGCCAAAAATTTTTTTGTGCTATAAACAGGGTTTGCTTTGTACATGACCCATTTGCACATGTACAAACAGCAGCCAATATTAGCTAAAATAGGTATAAATAAGTAACCTGTGTTTTTCTACGTCATTGCCAAAGACTAATAACCAAATCAGTGTGATTTTCAAATTTTACTTGTAACTACAAACATTAAAATTGAGCAAAAAACTGAAATTTTCGAGTTTGAAGTCTAATTTACAAGCATTTTGGACCAAATTTTCTAGAAAACTGTTCAATAGCATAATGAATTTGCATCAGATGATAAATCGATGGTTAAGTCCTCTATGATGACAAGCGAAAGCCCAAAAAAGATGTTTATCTTTCGGGCGCGAAGCGCCGGAAAAATTGTTCGTCTATTGATTTCGGCGATGCAGCAAAATGAATTTTCCAAACATTTATTTCAGGAATTAGATTCAAATTTTGTGTTCAAAATTCGTAATTTTTAGAATTTTATTATTTGAAAAATTTTAAAACCAGTAATTTATTTGTTGACTCTCATGAACTTGGCCGAAAAGATATGAGTGGAAAAGTAGAAATTTCCGAAAACTACTTCCATGAAGCTTCTGAATTGATTTTATGTTAAGAAAGGAATAATCGCTTCAAAAAGTTTAGAGACTTGACGTATTGATCTTTCTCAAAAAATGTTTCAAGGAAAAACTGTGAATCTTCATTAAGTATCAACATAATATTGAAGATTACGATTTAAAACATGAAATAATACGTTTGGGATGACGCAAACTTAGTATACATTAAATGATAGGTTAAGGTAGACATTCTGAAAGCTGCGTCTGAGCTATGTAATACATATTAACGATTATTAAAGTTATAACCGGCGCTAAGCGCCGGAAAATTTTGAGATTATTACCTTCTAAAATGCACCAAGTTGATGTGTTGATCTTTCTCAAGAAATGTATGAAGGAAAAATGGGGATCTTCATTAAATATAATGATATAATATTGAAGATCGCCAATTAGACATGAAATAATACGTTTGAGACGATGAAAACTATTAAAAATTAGTGATAAGTGAAGGTAGACATGCTAAAAGCCGCGCCTGAGCCTAACAATAAATAATAATGATTATTAAAGTTATAACCGGCGCGAAGAGCTGGAAAATTTTGAAATTTGGACCTACTAAAGTGCACCAAAATGCATCTTTTCTATATGAAAATACCAAATTTTTTTTCACAATTGATAAATAGTTTTTTGCACAGCGCAAAAAACCTGAAAAAAAATTTTGCACCAGCGGAAAAAGTTTAGCACAGTGCAAAAAAACACTGCTTGCAGACCTCCGACCAGTTGGGGGGGGGGGGTAGAAAAAAGTCGAAATTTTTCCCAAAAAAAGGCCAAAAAACATACACTTTTTTGCAAATTTTTTAATTTTTTCCAAACTGGGGGGGGGGGTGGGGGAAAATGATTTTGGGTACAGGGTTGGTCAAGTTGGGGGGGGGGGGTCCCCCCCAACCCCTGCCCCCCCAAGTACAGGTATGGTTCCATTACATATATACCACACTTGTGTGTGTATGGTTAGTCGTTGTCAGGGTGGTAAATATCTATTAACTGGTTTTGTCTAAGAAAACCCAAGCAGAGAAGGCTTGTATGGCCAAAATCCTGTGGGCTTATGATGATCTTTATTGGGTAGCAGATCCGCTACCTACTGCACATCCGCTACCTACTGCACATCCGCTACCGAGTACTCTGCGTTGATACCACTGCTT